>PVKN010036875.1:0-11350 GCA_004027915.1 Capromys pilorides
ACTTTACGACAATGAAACAGCTGGGATTCTAAGCAGTATTATTACCTGTGCAAAAATCTCACAGCGCTTGCTAACTGAGCCGCCACAGGACAGAGCGAGAGAGCTGAATTCAGGTGGGGCTGGTACGCACACAAGGCCCAACTCCCAGTGCTCCAGCGCTGACGCCGCAGTCCCTGAGGCCCTCCCGCACTGACCAAGCCCTGGGCTAAGCCTGCCTGCCTGCCAGACCAGAGCGGTCAGCTCGCTAGTGGGACGGAAGGGGGAGCAGGAGCCACCTTGCACTCTGCCCACGTTGCATGGCCAGAGAGGACTTCTCAGTTTGAGCCTGGCACCCACAGCAAGACCAACCAGAGTGGGCGACTTGGGGGAGGGACAGCGAGCCCAAGCCCTAATGCTCGCTGGGGACTGGGACAGAGGCGGGCGTTACCAGTAACATGGCCTGCTCCTGGAGCAGCTGCTGCTGAAGGATTTCCAAGTGCCGCTGCTCCTCTTCTAGCTGTCGCCTGATATACTCCTGTCACACAGAAATGACCCAGCAATCAATTCATCCCCAAGGAAAGCATCAGAACCACAGCACAGCTCCGCAGGCCGCGGCCCCCATCATGTCCAGCAGTCGCCCCGAGCGGGGCGCACCACTTCTCCAAGTGATCTGCAGCTATGACTCCCAGTAACCGCAAAAAGGCCGCAGGACCCCGAATGTCGACTGAGCTCCAGGGTCTACATGGAACCTCTGACGCGCTTCTGCTGCCACACCACTGTCAGACTCCAGCAGAACGGTACAGAAGGAGCTCCTCGTGAGGAAGCAGACTCCAGAGAAGCTGAGCTCAGTGGAAGAATCAAAGGGACCCAAAGCGTGTCTCACCCAGTACTGAAACTCGAAGCCGAAGCCGAAACCTGGTCAGTGTTTTTTTTTAAACCCACAAACGTGATTTGTGCTTCCTCTGAGGGTCTGGAAGGATGACATCCGTCTAAAGGTTTAACTCCTTGCAAATAAACAGGCCTGAGTCCTTGGTGATGAGCTCTCTGTCTGCCTGTCTCCCCCACCCCCAGCCTTTCCTCCTTCCCTCCCTTCCTCTGTGTGTGTGTGTGTGTGTGCGCGCGCGCATGTGCAGGAGGATGTTTTCTCCATTAAGAATGTTCAACTCACTAACAATGAAGACAGCTAAGCACAGCCAGGATATGGCACACAGAGAGGTAAAGATCCTTTCTTGAAGTTGCAAACATATCACACACACAGTGAGACTGGGAAGCTGTGACCCCAGCTCACTTCGAGCCAGCTCTGTGACCTGCTGCCAACTCTGGACCTCCCACCTCCTGCTCTCATTTGGGAAGCACCTGTCACACTTTCCCAGCTCTCAGCATCCAAGGCCCAAACAGGACACAGCTACAAGGAGTGGGAGAGCAACCTAAAGTAAATTTAGAGAGCAAGCAGCATTTTCTAAAGATCCTTCTTTCTTGACAGCAAAAACGTTAGCTTCTTGCCCTAGAAGAGAAACAGACCATGGGCATTCCGAGAACCCTAACCTGAGATTTAGGCTGTGTTTTTATAGTATCTGCTGCTGTCCATGGTCCTAGACCCAGGCTAGACAGGAGTTTAAATAAACCAGCAATTCTGGTGAGGAGAATGCTGAACAGAACTCACGATGCATAAAGATCTTTAGAAGTCTTTATCTTGCAAAGAAAGCCAAGCCCTAGAAGCCAGTCTGCAGGGAAGCTCATCCACAGAGCTGCTCCCACAGGCTCTGACCTGAATGAAGCTCAAGTCCCTTTCCCTACCCTGGCCCACCAGGACCCCGCTCTGCCCAGGAGCTGCCCCTGCAAGGGCTGTGCACCTGCACCTCACTGCACCGAGAGAAGGGGCCCACATGGCTCACTTTTCTTTAAATGAGACGGAAAGAATCCCGCCTTGGAAGACAAAGCTATACTCCTTTGTTTTCTGCCTTTAAGTCACCGGGACAGGGGGAAAAAGCACTCTCTCTCCACACTACAAAGGTCCCTACCTGCAGTGAACTCACGACACGGGACACAGACACAGAGGAGCTGAGGGCCGTGGTGCCACTCCCCAGAAGCGCTGCTCTGCACAGCTACAGGAGCACGCAGCAGAGCTGAATCCAGAGGCCTCTGCTCAAGAGGCCCAGAAAACACACGGTTCCAAAGCCTAACTTCCCTTGGACATAAAGTACTAGCACCAAAGCCTCCTGTGACAATCAGATGCTAAGATTACACCTCTGTCACCTCCTGAAGACTGGCCCAGAATCTTGGCAGCTGTAGACGTAAGCGCGACCAGAATGCTACAGGGAGCACATACTGCCCCAGCTAACCAGTGCACACTGTCTGTGAGGTACTGGAGGAAGAATGGCATTGAAATCCCCAGGAGAAAGCTGGCAGCACACACACCCACGCCCATCCAGGGCCCATGACCCTGGCAGCCACTAGACCAAAGTCAGCTGGACATGGTCCATTTTGGGTTTATCTGGATGGTTCAGGAAATAGGAAATTTCTAATTAAAACTGCACTTGCCATTAACAAAACACCACAAACACCATTAAAACATGATCTTTTCTGGCTGGTCATAAGTTGTCAGTGGTTTTTAAGTGCCGGCCGTGCACATGCGTGCGTGTCTGTGCGTGCGTGCGCGATTGCGTGCGTGCGTGCGTGCGTGCGTGCGTACGTACGTACACATTCCAGTACTCGCCCGGCCACGGGTCCTCCAGTACTTCTCACTGGAGCACCTCTGCAGGTGATTTTTAACTTCCTTCTTACACAGCGCACATTACCACGTGGACACCTGAGGCGCTGTGGTGCCCGCCAGGCACGCCTGCCAGGCTGGGCTGGGCAGCCCCTGCGAGCTCACCTGCTCTCTCTCCACGCGTCTCTTCTCTTCCTCCGCCCGCCTGCGCTCCTCCTCCTCCTTGCGCCTGCGCTCCAGCTCCTCCAGCCGCCTCTTCTCCTCCTGCTCTCGCCTCCGCTGCTCGCGCTCCTGCTGCCTCCTGACCTCACGCTCCCGCCTTTGTTGCTGCGAGGTGAACACACACACAGCCCTCAGAGCCCCCGCTCGGTCGGGCTCCTGGGGTGGCTGGGGCGGCGCCAGGGCAGCCTGGCGCGGTCTGGTTTGCAGCCACGCGTTCCTGCAGCACAATTAGGCCCCATAAAGAGCAGTCGAAGGGGCCGGGCCTGCAGGGCCCTCGCTGCGCTCACTTCGCTCCGCACCTGCCGCTCACTGTATTATGGAAATCAGGGGGCAGGGAACGCTACTCTTCGGTATCATTCAGTTACCTCAGACCCCTAAATAGGAAAAAGAAAAAGTACAGAAAGAAAAAAGTATGAGGCAAAACGAGAGAGACAAAGATAAAGGAGAGGAAGACGGGTGTCTCCAAGGGCCACGGGCCCTGCCGCTGTTACTATGGATATTCAAACACCTTGCTAGACACCTTGAAGAGAACGCAGGTTCCGCAGAGCTAGGAGCCTCTGCCTCACTGCACACCGCCCCGCATCTCCTCAGCAGCTGCAGAGGCGCTGTGGCAGTCACAGTGCCATCGGGCATAGCTGCCACCACATAGGAGCTACGGCCCCACCCCACCCCCGCAGGGTGTGCCATCCATGAGCCCCACACACACATACACGTGGACCAGGGAGGTCCACAGACACTTTGGAGTGAGGGAAGCGCCACCTAGGCACTGCTCAGAACTGTCACTGCCACAGGTGCCCGCACAGCATGTGGGCTGCACTAGCGCAAATGGAACACTTGGTTTTGCATATTGGCTCACCCAAGTCGATTAAACGGCCATCCGCTGCACCAGACGGCCACATGACCGTGGCACAGAGCTGATGTTACCTAAACTACATGCGACACAAACTCAGGGGTGAGATGCCCACCAAAACGATGGGCATACAAAGCAGGGGCCATCAGAGCTTGCCGAGGCCTGCAGGTCCTCACCCCTAACCTCTCAGCTCGCATCCAGTTTAAACGGAGGCCCTGTGCTCCCGGAGAGATAAAGGCAGTGTGCTCCATGCAGAGTTAACCAACCAGGCAGAGGCGCCCGCGTGGTGGCACGGCAGCGTGGCATCCTGGCCTCTCTGGCCGAGTGGCCAGCACCGTTTCTGCCCGTCCTACGTCAAGGTAGCACTCAGCTGAGCGGCCTCGCTCATGACTGGGATGCTTTCTCCCACCACTGCCATGGGCGGGGCAGGCTGCAGAAAGAAGGGACTCACGCAAAACCACACCCTATAGGGCCAAGGCATCTTCATGACACCCTGACACCCACACTGCCCCAACCAATGCATTCCCACCTAGCACTAGAGGGCCTGCATTTACAGCTTTTCAAACTATGTCTTAGAGAAAATTAGACAAGAATCTGTGTCAGCCCAGTGGGCAACAGAGGGCATGCAGCATCCTCCACAGCTGAGCTTCCCTGCTCAATGCCTTTCCGTCAGACCTGACCCAGAGTTGGTGCTTGAGGGACAGGGACACGGGCACAGACAGGGAAGATAGGAACACAGGGCCATGCCCTGCGGAAAGAGCCAAAGAGACACCCTTCTGGGGCATGGCGGGATCCGCTCCTCAGCTGAGCCTGCCCTCGAAGGCCCGTTCAAGAAATCCACTTGCCTGGGTGATCTGGGGGATCAGCACCCTGGTGACCCCACCACCTATGCACGTCATCCCATCACTGTCACCCCAGGATGGACAACAGGTAAGGTCTAACAGCAGCATGCCCCCTTCACCCCACTTCTACAAGCCTTGAAACTCCACCTCTGATATTTCCAGCTAAAAACAATGAATCTAATCTCACGCACTCTCTAATTTCCACAATTCATCCTCCTTCCCTGTTGCCACTGTTGCCTACACCATCTTCATTTCCTCAGTCATTTCAGTGGGAATTCTCAGAGAATGTTTCTTTTGCAACATTCTGTTCCTCAAGATCAATACAATGCTTACTTAAAACTGAGTTACAAGTTTAATTAAAAATACACTATTAGAAAGAGCAATAGTCACCTTCAAAGAAGGGAAGGTTATCTCAAAAATCTCAACTATCAACCAAAAGCCTCCAAAAGGCCTTTTCTTCTTAGTTTCATGTGAAACTTTAAGACCTAAAGTTCACTGAAAGCACCAGGTGTCTTGCTCATCTGCTAAGTGGCAAGTCAGCTGCACAGGGAGAAGCTTTTCGGGGGCGGAGGCCTCGTGCACACTCGGCAGGCACCCACCACAGAGCGGAGCTTCCCTCTGTGTGCTCCTTTAGTCACACTGAGCACGTGACATCCAAGACAAACCCTGAGGTGATCTTACCCAATAGTTAGCATGTAGAGTAGGGAGGGCTAAAGAATCCATTCAGGGCCAATCGGCCTCTGGTCCTCACGCTGCCCCTGCAGGACCCCAAGTGCACGCACATAGGCTTGAGTGACCGTCACAACCTCCGCCCTTGGCAGCGTGGCCTGCTCTATAAAGGCCTCTGGAGATTCTGCAGTGGCTCTGGGTCTCTAGTGAGAGAGTCACGCCAAGGTCCATTTCCAAATGGGTACATACAAACGATGCACACCACGCACAACAGGAAATGGCTGGTTTGAGAAATAGTAAGTGCCATGGGTATGCAAGGGTGACTTAAAAATAGACCTTCTCCAAGTCTCAGAGGTAGACAAGTTACTCGAAACACAACACTCGCAGTTCTGGTGCTCCATGGCAACACACAGAGCGACCCATCTGGTCCAGGCAGTCATCCCAGTAAGCAACTAATGTGAAAACCGGCCTCCTGCTTCAGAACCTCGAAAGCAAACACTGAAACCAAAGCACAGACTGCTGGAGTGACGCACATCGCCTTCATCTTACACCTGCCATGCCAAATCGTCGGGCAGGCACTGG
The DNA here is from genome assembly GCA_004027915.1 of Capromys pilorides. Lineage (NCBI taxonomy): Eukaryota > Metazoa > Chordata > Mammalia > Rodentia > Capromyidae > Capromys > Capromys pilorides. The sequence continues at coordinate 5,855 of PVKN010036875.1, forward strand.
TGCCCCTGAGCTGTATGCCCAGGCCTCACACAGTGAACTCTAACGAATATACCTTCTCAGGCTTATCTCACTGAGAACAAGCAACACGATAGCCCTTCTAAGTTTCTACAAACTGACGTCATTATTATTTTCCTAAATCATTCTTCCATGAAAGTAAAAGACTGAACAGACTGAAAAACGACATGACTCTGCAATGTGATTTCTCAACACCTCAAATCAAAGGTCTCCTTACAGCTTGAGCTTCCCCAAGAATGTCCGGTACACACACGTTCTTCAACTACGCTTCAGTTGCTCAAGCTCCCTGCGCACGCTGGCACTGAAGGCAATGCTTTCGTCTCACAATCCTAGACCTTCTCTAGGTTGCAGTGACAGCATGGAGAGGCCTACTGAAACACATGCCCCAGGCTCGCACCCGGCCAGCAGAGCCTGCAGTCTGCTCCTCCTAGGAGATTCCAGTCTGCACTGCACACGCGCACTACCATCCCCAGGATCCATTTCCTCACATGCAAGTTCCGATGAAGCTGCAGTGTGAAACCGCTGCCTCTGCTTGAACCTAACTCCTTCCTACCTTTACACAAGTAACACTTGTCGAATTAAACTCTTTAAAAAATGTAACTGGAAATATAACCAACCACTGGACTGGATGCCTAAAGAACATCTCAGAACGTTAAGAGGCTCTCAAAACCAAGACAGTGCCTGGGGGTATAGCTCAGCAGCATAAGTGCCTGCCTAGCAAGTACAAGGTTTGGAGTTCGATCCCCAGTACCGCAAAACAAAAGAAAATTAAAAAAAAACAAGACAGCCACTTTCTGCAGAGCACCTTGGCCACCGCCTGGACCAGGGCCTTGGCTGTAGGGCCTGGGCTGCTGGGTGCCGGGTGCCAGGTGCCACACCTTAGAAGGCTGGGACTCGGCACTGCACCGCCGCTCACTCACTCCCTCCTGTGGTGAGACAACGGTGTGCGGAGCACAGGCCTTTCCGCAGCAGTGAGACAGGAGGAAGCAGCACTCATTTTGCAAAGAGCACAGCAGCACTGCTGGCAAGTCCTTGGGGGAAGGGAGTCCGCCGCCTCGAAGCCCTCAGAGCCAAGAAACACACAACCATTCTGGACATGGTTCACTGATTTCTTTACTGAGAAACTTCCACTTTTTCCTAGTGCTAAAACTTAACATCCCTACAGATCCACTTCATGGAGAATACATGAATTTCTTGCTTCCATTTGTTTTTCACTGCTTCCCTACCAATCCAGCCCTGCACACTGCAAAGGCAAGGCTGGACAAGGCCCTGCGTCACTGCAGTGCAGAGACGCTAAGGAGGCCTGCTGGGCTCATCCATGTCCAATCAGCAGAGGTGCATGGATCCTGCAAAGCCACTGCGACAAGCGAGACTCCTGCTCACACACCTGTGGAGAGGCGCGGGGTGGAGGAGGACTGGGGGCCTCTACCACAAGCGTCCAAAACAGGCAGGTGGGGAAGCAGCCAAGTGACCAACAGCTTCGAAGCCAGGGCCCTTGCTTGAGTTCAATGAAAATAATCTAGGCTTCACAGTACATCACAATCTTGGTAGGTTAAGACTGGAAAGGGATAGATTTTTGTTTCTTTTTTTTAAAGAACAGCTTTGGGAATGCCAAATCAAAAGTTAAATTTCTCACGCTACCTACATTAAAAACACCATTTATGTACAGCTTTAAGAATGTGATATCCACAGTGCCAGACTTACTGCAAACAAATCTCTACAAAATTTCCTTGTTCTTACCCAATAATCTCAGATCATAATAAAGATTATAGTCAGGCAAGTAGGAAATCTACTTACACATACTGCAGGTTCAAAATTATATCCAAGGCAGACTGGCTGAGGAAGCTTAGCTAAGCTTCACTTACTAGTCAAGCTTTCTCCAGAGTAACACTTCTACTATTTCTAGTAAGCTCAGCCAAACAGAGCACAGGCTCCCTAAATGTGTGGTTGTGAGGGAGGAGGAACAGGCACCCCATCATGAGTCAATAAAAAAAAGATGAATTAATAATTAAACATACTTCAATCTTTTGAAAAACAAAGACATGATCACAGACACGGTCTGTTTCCCTTCACAGAAGGGAAAACGGGCATGCAAACAACTTTCTGAGGAAAACTTAGCTAAAAACACAGGTTTCTACACACTCTTAGTGTGAAAGGCATGAGGCTGGGTGCAGGCGGTCTCCACCGTGTGGGACCGTGTGGGAATTCTCCTTCTGGGCCACGCATACAGGGTAAGCTCAGCAGCCAGTGTGCCGCACCGGAGGACTGGGAGCAGTGTCCCAGGGGACTGCAGTGAGGGACAGGCGTGTCTTCCAGTGGAAACTTGACTGCGCGAGCCCAGCATTCTCCCTTTCACTTGAAAGCTCCAAAAGCAACAAGGAAACAGGAAAGACCTCCTTTTCAACACAGCTGGAAAACACACTACGATACTTGCTTAGGGTTCTAAGAGATCCAGCCAACATGGGAGCCGAGGAGAGTGACACAGACAAGAGATGCTGGTGGTGGCCGTTCTCAGGGCATGGGTGGACACGGACACACAGACAGCTCCTGAAAGATGACAAAGAGCCCACGAGCTTGAGAAAGAGGTGAGGCTGGCAAGAGAAACCTCAAGGGGCCCTGAGCCCAGCCTCGCAGCGGCTGCAAAAACCGGAATGAATATGCTGCACTCCCGCACCTCGACGACTGGCTGCTCCTCAGCACCTTCCTGGGAGCGAGGCTGACCGTGCCCACTCCTCTTACTCTTTAAAGAAGGACCTGGCACCGACACAGTTTGGCCGAGTCCTTCATGTCAGTAAAGGGCAATAGCCACTTAGAGTCAAATGCTCCCAAGTGACCTCTCTGGGACCCAGTGTGTGAACCCTGTGTAGCTACCAGGAGGCAGGCTGCTCAGAGCCCACCCTGCGACTCAGCTCAAGAGGTGGCCCTGAGCCTGAATGTAAAGGACTAAGTCAGTGAAGCACCAACACTCCTAACTTACCAGCAGCTATTTAGTTAACAAAGTGGTCTTCCTCGCATGCTGCAGCCCCCTCCAGCACTCTCACCGCCTGACCCAGGAGGGGCTGGGCACTCCCCTGCCCCTCTGGGGTGCCCCCACAAGGCCTGGAGCACCCTCGGGGCTTTGAGCCACAGCCTGCCACAGGAGCTGAGTAGGACAGCACATCAGCAACGCTCAGCCACGGGGCAGGTCCTGCTCCGGCCAGGCCAGTCAAGGGATCGTGCGCAGCACCTCCCAACACACTCAGGTCTCAAACACCAGCGAAAATCTTAACAGCAGCATAACGCAGCAGGGGGAGTGGAGTGAAGACCAGGCTGCCCCTCCACAGGCAAGGGGTGGCCCACATTTCCTCCACAGAGCCCCAAGAACACCACCATGTTCCTTGGGTGCCCATCTTCTCACCAAGGTCAAGGGACAGAGCTCTCAGAACCCAGACTCTGAAGTATAGAGAACAGGACAAAGTCATCCTGCCCACAGGTACAGTTCAGGAACCTGGCCAGTGGCACCTGTTGTTACTTAAACTGAGCTCTGAAAAATATCAAACTGGGCTTTCTTGTTGCTAGGATCTTTTTCTATAGAGAAGCAAAGGTAAAACAGTAATGTTTGGATTAAATGGAAACAAACAATTACTAAGAAACACATGGCTATGAAATACACAGCCAAAGCCCTCAAGAAAAGCAGAGCCAAGGCCTGGGCGACACAGAGCGAGAGCCAGGAAGGACAGGTCTCTACACACTAGAGCGGGAAAGGATGTGGAGCCCCGTGGCCAGCGCCGACACTGGGCGGGTTTCACGTGTGGAATGTCCCTCCTGCCATGGCTCGGAGTGCAACCTAAAGCCTTGTTCTCTGGATCCTTTGCTCTCAAATCTACCTATGGTTGAGACATATGGAGGAAAAACCCCCTCACGCGACAGTCTGAAGTTTTGCAAAACGTGACCTGGGGGCCGAGAGTAGAAGAGAACAACAGGCAGAGGCTGAGTGAGCCAGGTTAGCCAAAGGGAAAGCTGTCTTTTCACTCCTCAGACAGGGTCTTGCTGTATTGTCCAGGCTGGCCTTGAATTCACCGTGTAGTCCAGGTTGGCCTAGACCTGACAACCCTCCTGCCTTGGCCTCCAAAGCAGTGGGATTAAAGTGCGCACCACATGTCCAGCTTATGAGGAAAATCTCCCCCTAAGCCGAGGGCTGCCACTTTGGGGACATAGAACTCTGCACCTCACGGTGTGCCCACCAGTGCCCGTGAAGACGGGTCCCCACAGCTCTCTCAGGAGGAATGATGGCATCTCGGAGTGGTGGAGTAGGGACAGAGTGGGCAAGGCCAGCACCACTGAACAGGCGAGGCAGGACCAGCGCGCGTGCGCCTCCTACCTCCTCCAACCGCCGCCGCTGCTCCTTCTGCTGCTCAATCCGCTTCTGCCGCTCGGCCAGCAGCTGCCGCTTGTACTCCTCCTGCTCCCGGAGCTGCTGTTCCTGCAGCAGTTGCTGTCGCCGCAGGGCCTCGGAGCGCTCCTTGTTCTCCTGCTGCAGCCTCAGGAAGTCCCGGCGCAGGGTGGACTCCCCAGGCACGTTGACAATGGAGCTGCGGGGAAGTGAAGCTTCAGGGGCACCCAAGGGAGGCGCCAGCCCCAGCACTCGCTCCCATGCACTCTTCCAAGACAGGGCCTCGCCACAGGGTCCAGGCTGGCCCGGAACTCAGCGATCCTCCCGCCTCAGACTCCCAGGTGGGGAGATCAGCATACAGCTCCTTCCACCATTCAGTAACGGTGAAGGCTGAAGGCCCTCTTCCTCTCCCCGCCCTCCGCCTTCCTTCAGTACAGAAAAACTTCAGTGCTCAGCCTTGCTGTTCCCCTGCCCCACGGGCCCTGCCCAGTCCCAGACCAGTCAGTGGCTGCTCCCCTGTGAGTCGCAGGGTTTGGTCACTGCACAGACAAACCAGCAGCTGCCCAGCTCCTGGGGCCCCCGCTTCCTGAGAATAATATGGCAGCAAGCAAACTCCCACCCAAAAGTGTATTGCTCAATGGCTGGCCCGATAGCTCAGTGGACTAAAGCACCGCCAGCAGAGTGCAGGGCCTGGCCCCAGCATGCAGCGCTGGCCCACCCCCGGGGCACGCTGAGTTGGCGACTGAGACGGGGCGTGGTGGCGCACACCTGTGACCCCATCTCACGGGAGGCTGAAAACAGGAGAATCACTACAAGTCCAACCTACACAGTGAGACCCTATAGACCCTGCACTAAATATATTAAAAATAAATAAATTAATGAATAATATATTGCTCAAAATCAGTGGAAAATCCTCTACAATTGTGAGTTTCAAGCAGACTCATATTCTGTCTAAGAAGAAAACGCTGCTAGGTCTCCCTGCGGCACGCGCCCCCCATCAGGTCTCTCCAGATGCGCCCTCCCCCTGCCCACTGAGCCCACACAGTCTGCTCTGACTCAAGCCAGTGGGGACTCATCCGGGTTTGCGTCAGCCCCACTTCACTGCACCT
>PVKN010036876.1:0-11353 GCA_004027915.1 Capromys pilorides
CTTCTTTCCTTCCTCCTTCCTCCCTCTCTCCTTTCCTTCCTTTCTCTCTCTGCTTCTGTCTTTCTACTTTCTTCAGTCTCTTATCAATCAAATCAAGCTCAGCTCATTGGAGTGTTTACTCTATTTTATGAAATGAAGTGTTGTCTTATTCTAGAGTCACAGGTAAAACCACTGGGGTCTTTAGGTTGCAGGGGTTGTGGCTCTGTCCTGGTGTTCACAGGGGAAAGCACAGTGTGGCCCAGGCATGGTGGCATGAACCTTCCTAACCACCTTAGGGTTAAGCCCAATGCGACTCCCATTTGCTTAGGGAAGCTCAGTGATTTGCTCAGTGTTGCGGGTGAAGGAGGCAGGCTCGACGTTGGCACGGCTTTGCATGGGATGCGGCTGTGGGCTCAGGATGGCGGCCGCCTGCTGGGTGCACTTCTCTGGGGTCTGAGGTCAGAGCGCTCGTCCTGCCTTTTGCCTGTTGTCTCTTCAAGCCCGTTGGGTGCACCTGTTGGGAGCTCGGGGCTTCATCGCTCCTCTGGCTAGGGAAGTGCCATTGTCGCTTCCCCCACACATCCGTGCCACACAGGCCGGGTCTTTGCCAATCTTTGGAGAGATATGGAGGGACACATAGCAATGTGTTCTGGGCAGTAGTTCATTCATTCACCCTGCATGAATTAACTTACGGCAGTTGTGAAGTGGCCATCCCTGCTACCTCTTTAGGGGAAGCGGCAGCTTACCTGTGAGCGCCCTGGGCTGGCGATGTTCACAGACTGTCTACCTGGGACAGCCAGAGAAGGCTTCCGGGGGGAGGCAGCCTTTGGATGATGCCTGGAAAGACTGAGTGGGCCATTTAGCAGGTACCAAGGTGTGAGCATGCGTGTGGGTGTGCAGGAGGCAGTGTGACGCTGTCCTTGGGTCCTAGGGAGGGGCCTTGAGCAGCTGCTGCAGCCACCGGGGAATACAGGAGCAGTCAGCAGACTGGAGGAGGGGGAGGAGGTGCAATGGGGGTTCCTAGGGGACAGAGCACACCCAGGGGACGGCCTGGGGCAGGTGGCAGCGAAGAGGGAGCATAGCGAGGGCCTTCTCTTGTCTTCTCATCTCCCTGTGGCCCCGTGTGCAGGGAGGGGAGCAGGGAAGCACGCCTGGGCCCGGTGGGCCTTGGGGTTACTGCTGATGGCTGGGCAGAGGGCCTGGCTGGGGCCCAGAGCCCCAGGGGCAGCTTGGGGTGCAGTGGGTGCAGGCAGATGATGGCTTCCTGGGGTAGCCATGCAGGGAGCTGGAATCTGGGAAGAGAGACATCATCACCCCAGAAGGACAAGCACCTCCGCTGCTGGTAGCGCCTCATCCTGTGTTTCTCAGAGTGTACCACAACTTCGCATAACACACAGCATAATCTCATTTTCTCACTGGCTGCACAGTTTAGCTTTCAATCAATTATCCCCAAGTACACTTTTAAAAAAAGTCTCTATGTTGCATCCCTCTCTGCTTGGGTGCTTGGTTTTCCCTGTCAAGGAATTTGCAAATCAGTTGCTTTAACAGTACTTTTAGCAAATTACTTTTGAATGCCTGTGATGTCACCCGTGGTTAATGCACTCCTGATAAATAATGCACCAGGAAGTGGCTGCTCCCTCCCTGCGCAGAGCATGGGAGGTGCCTGTGCCTGTGAGGAGCAGCTTGGCTTCAGCCTCCTGCCATGGCTGGGTGGCCCACGCTGGGACCAAGATGTGGTTGGGGGCAGCCTGGCTTTGCTGGGCCCTGAATGCTCTGCAGAGGAGGGGACTGTGGGCAGGTCTGAGGGCTCTGCAGCCCCACGGGATTGGGGTAGTGGTTGGGGAGCAGAGGGCTCTTTGGAGCCCTCACCCAGCCTGTCACCACCCTGCCTGGGGAGACTCTGGAGCAGCTTATGTGCACTGATGGGGACCCCATGGAGGTTCCAAAGGTGCCCAGGGAGGGGCTTAGGGCGAGCTTCGTCCTCGTGGAGTAGGCAGCACGTGAGCTGGAGGAGAGGGCCCAGGGCTGGAGCAGCCGGGCCTTTGTGGCTGGGCCTTAGGCACTGTATTCATCATTGACTGTGTAAAGAGTGCATGTGTGTGCACGCGAGGTCATGCGTGTGTGCATGTGTGTGGGGGCAGTTGGCTGGGCCTGGGGGAGGCCAGGTGATCAGTGTACTTGGAACAGCACTCAGGGCCCTCGGAAGGTGTCTCTGAGGACAGGGTTGCTCTGATGGGACCATAGCATCAGACCCTCAGGGTTGTGCGTGTGTGCATGCATGCGTACGTGTGGGTGCGGCCTGCGAAGAACGGGGACAGTGCCACTTTGTCTTTTCTCTGACTTCATTCAGAGAAATTCTTCTGGGTGCTCATATCCTTAGACTTCTATTTCAGAGTTTTGTTTTAGTGTGGGAAAGAAGGTTGGCTTTATAGAATTTATTTGGGAGAACAAAGTGAGCTTTCTCAGGGTGACAGTGATAATGCTGGCGTCTTATATTTTAATATAACAATGTAAAATCATAAGGGTGCTAGAGAAATAAAACAAACAACAGCATGTGATTTATAGCAGTGTCAGAATTTCATTATTTTTTTATTTTTATTTTTTTGCGGGACCAGGGTTTGAACTCACGACCTTGCACTTGCCAGGCACTTGTGCCATGGAGTTATCTCCCTTAGTTCTCACAAAACCTGGTCTCTCTGGAAGGAGGGTAGCCGATGTAGCACCTACCTGGGGAGGACTTGGACCCAGCTGGCACGTGAGAGGCACTCTGCCCTATTTTGTAGCTCTCTCAGTTGCCTAACCCACTGTGCAGCACAGAACAGGTACTGCCAGCCAGATCCCAACAATGCTCAGAGACTTGGTGCCTTGGCTCAGTATGGCAGAGGACCCTGCAGTTCTCCCTGGGCTGTACCTCAGGGTTACTGCCACATAGGCTCCAAGGAGCTCTGAGGAAGATTGACCACTGGTCTGAGTCCATCTTCTCTTGCCATAATGGAACACCTGAGGCTAAGTAGTTTATGAAGAAAAAAGTCTCTTTATGGCTTTGATTTCATTGTGGCCCCAAAGATGCGAAAGTCCAAGATCGAGTGGCTATCTCTGACTATCAAGCGACTATGTCTGATAGTCACACAGCATAGGTTCTCATTTAACAGGACACATGTGAGAGTGGCATACGTGGGCAGGGGAAGGGGAGAAAGTGTCCAGGTGCTTTGTGAAGATTGGCTCGCATGCTAATTGTGGCTGATTGTCAACTGGTGGTCGCTTGTTGCACCCAGCTGAATTGATCTGGTGGCACCGGGTGTGGGAGGCCCACCAGGGACTGTTGCTAGCAGCTGAGGAGCAGAGCTGGAGAAGCCGTGGGGCTGCTGCTAGGGAGCTGCGGACTCCCTTGAGCTGTGCTGCTGGAGGAGCTTGCGGCACTGGCTTCCCTGAGGAACTCACGTGTCTGCATCAGAGAAAGAAGGGTGGGGGGTGCTTGGTGTCACTGAGCATTGTGTCCGGGCTCCAGAAAGAAAGAAGACACGCTACTCAGTAGGAGCTTGTTGCGTTGGCATTCCTGATGGATGGAAACTCGGCCTTCGTCCTCCTTCTCAGAGGAGCTCAGGACCTCACTGTTGCTGAGGATGGTCGTGGCACTTGGGGACGGGGGTGGGGTGGGGGGTGGGGGCGGGGGTGGGGCTGAAGCTTCCCTCGAGTGCTGCTTCCTGCCTCCGGGACAGCTGCTCAGCCTGCTGGCGCACTTTCTAGCTTCCACCACTGACCCTTGGGCCTTCCCAGAATATACCTGTGAATCAGGCTTGCATGAGACAGTGTCGTGGGCTCGGAGCCCTGAGCGGACTCGGAAAGGTGTTACCGTGGGGTCCAGGCCCTGAGCTGGAGTCTTTGGTCTTTACTGTGTGGACACATTTCCTGCCCTCTCTTTTTGTATATGATTCTTTGGTAACTATTATAAATAATCTTATAAAATGTGTCTTGTGTTGTGTTATTCCACTTGCAAGACCCCAAACCAGGACACTAACTCACTCTTATATAAATGCATCAGTCTCTTCAGCCAATGGGGCCTTGCATTAGTAAGACTTCTGCCACTATTACAAAATACCTTAGAAAATCAGTTTAAGGAAGGAAAGTTGACTTTGGCTTGGGACTTTCAGAGGTTCCAGTCCAAAGTTTCTTGGCCTGGTGGCCTTTGATGAGTACATCCCACGGACTGTTCACCTCTTGGAGGCCAGGAAGCCAATGGAAAGAGACATAAATGTAAGGACTCTCACCCCAGCAACTTGCTATCTTTCCATTAGGCCCATCTCCTAACAGATCAGGCACTGCTCAGTAGTGTCGCAGGCTGGTGATGATGCCTTTAGATTTCGAGCATATTCATGATGTCAACCGTAACCAACCCCCACTTCCACCACCTCACAAGATGCCTACCTTGGCAACCAAATTTCAACTCCAGTTTTGGCTGGATTCACTACAACCAAATGATGCAAGCATGGTCTGTGATAAGCACCAGGGAGAGGCTTAGTGGCCCTTGGCAGTGCCATGCATAGTTAAAGCATAGAAGGGGGCAAGAGGGCATAGACAAGAGCCCAAGTACACTGAGGACAAAGGGCTGAATGCCAGAGCCAAGAATGGCAATAACAGGCAGGATTTTGTAAGATTGGTGTGCATTCAAATATACTCTTCAAAACACAGATTCAGGAAAACCCCAGTGTTCTAAGAAGTCTGCCCAGATATGGAAGTAGAAGCCTTGGAAGGGAAGGGAATGAGTGTCGGAATTGGGAATTATGAGGAAGGGACAAGGTGGAGAACAGAGTGGCGTCTCAGCTTGGGCTTCCCAGCATGCACGACTGACATGAGGATTACACATGAATGCCTTGTTTGAGAGGATGGGTGGAAGGATGAACAGGAGCTAGGAAGCAGCAGGTGGGTCCAAGCAGATGCACACCCTTGTCTACCAGGCCACTTCCTGTAGTGAGTGTAGAGAGTTCTTATCTCGGATGAGTTGTGAAAGGGTAAGAGGGAGGGAGGAAAGGGGGACTTGGGGACTCACTGCCTCCTCTCTCTTGTGTGCGCCAGGTAGATGGTCTGGAGGTTACAGGAGGAGCCATGGTCTCTGGAGTGTGCCTGGGTGGCTTTTTCAGCAGAGTCACACACATTGGCTGGGTGTGCTAGTGGCCAAGGCAGCAGGAGGATGAAGTCTAAGAGAGGTGAAGAGCGGTCCCAGAAGTCTTCACTGTAGGTGGGGAGTCAGGTGCTGAAGGACATGCCCCAGCTCCCTGGCTGGAGAACACCTGTGTAGAGCTTAGTTCACACAGACCCGAGCAGGAGTCCTGGAGCAAGTTAGTGACTCTTAAGGTAAGTTTCTACATCCGTGTACTAGAGATAATGAGAAGTGTTTGCCGCCTCAGAGTTTTGTGTTACAATGCACCCAGTGCAAGATTGGCACTCAGAAATCTGTCCCTGAAAATGATTCAAAACAGAGAAGTGAAATTGTTATTTGCAGATAACATGATAATCTACATAGAAGACCTCAAAAAGTCCACCAGGAGACTTGTAGATTTAATAACAAAGGGCTGGTGGGATAGCTGAGTAGAATAAGCACCTGCCTGGCAAACACAGGGTCCTGAGTTCAATCCCCGCTACAGCCAAAAAAAAGGTAAAAAGAAGATTTAATAACCAAGCTCAGTGGCATAGCAGGATACAAAGTCAACACTCAAAAATCAATAGTGTTTCTGTATACACACACAGTGCACTGAGAAAGAAGTAAGGGAAACCACAGCTTTCACAATAACATCCTCAAAAATGAAATACATAGGAATCTATCTCACAAAGAAATCAAAATATCTATAGAGTGAAAATTATAGTACTCTGCAAAAAGAGATTGAAGAGGGTCTGAGAAAAAAGGTTTTCCATTGCTCCTGTATAGGAAGAGCCAACATTGTGAAAAGGGCCATTCCCCAAAGTTGTTACACAGATTTAATGCAATCTCAATGAAAATGCCATTAGTGCACCTCAAAGATATAGAGAAAACCTTCTTAAAATTCATCTGGAACCAGAATAGACCCAGAATAGCAAAAACAATTCTGAGAAGCAAAGGAGAGGCAGGAGGCATCACAATTCCTGACTTGAAATTAGGCTACAAAGCTACTGTGATAAAATTGGCATGGTATTAGCAAAAACCAGAACTGAGGACCAAAGGAACAAATTAGAAGATGCACACTCAACTACAAACAGATCCAGCCACCTTACCTTTGACAAAGGGGTCAAATATGTTCATTGGAAGAAAGAAAGCCTCTTTAATAAATGGCTCTGGAAAAACTGGCTTTCCATGAGCAGAAGGCTAAAATTAGACCCATATCTATCTGCATGCACTAAATTACAGTCAAAATGGATTAAAGATTTAAATATAAATATAGAAACACTAAATATTCTAGAACAGAACATGGGTAGAAATAGGGGTAGTTAGAGAGTTCATGAACTGAAACCATTCTGCATGGGAAAGGGCTGGGGAGATAGCTCAGTAGAATAAGTGCTTGCCTGGCAAAGCACAAAGGCATGAGTTCAATCCCCAGTCCCACAAACAAACAAACAAATGGAAAAAAAACTGTACCACATGGGAAATACTTCAAATAATCGAGAATTGGAATCTTGTCTTTTCAAGAAGTTTCTGCACATCACAAGAAATGTGATCACATCACAACAAGAGTAAAAAGAAAACTCATGAACTGAGAAGAAGTTTTAGCCAACTATCTCTTACACAAGGATCTTCTATCTAGATCGTATAAAGAATTTTAAAAAATGACGTCCCCAAAATTAAAAGACCCAATCCAAAAATGGGCATCTGAGATGAATATATACTTCTTAGGTGAAGAAATACAAATGGCAAGCCAGGCGTGGTGGCGCATGCTTATAATCTCAGTACTTGGGAGGCTGAGGCAGGAGGATCAGTGTGAGCTCAAGACCAGCCTGGGCTACAAAAGTGAGCCCAAGGCCAGCCTGAACTGTGTAGTGAGACCCTGACTCAAAAAGACAAAACAAAACAAAACAAAACAAAAAAATACAAATGGCAAGTAAATATATGAAAAAAGGTTCAACATCATTGGTCATTTGAGAAATGCAAGTTAAAACAACACTGAGATTCTATCTCACCCCAGAAAGAATGGCTATCATTAAGAAGTCAGTGAATAACAAATGCCAGAGGGGTTATGGTGGGGAAGGAACCCTTCTCTACTGTTGGTGGGAGTGCAGACTGGTACAACCAGTATGGAAATCAGTGAGTCAGTTCCTCAAAAAGCTAGGTTTGGAGGTCTCATTCAACCCAACTATTCCCCTCCTCGGTGTATTTTCAGAAGAAAAGAAAACCTCGTATCATAGCGCTATATGTGCGCCCATGTTTATAACTGTGCAATTTGTCACAGCTAGATCCTGGAAGGAAGCCAGATGTTCATCAGCTGAGGAGTGGGTAAGGAAAGTTGGCATTTTTACACAGTGGAGTATTATTCAGCTATAAAAAGATAAACTTGAGATTTTTCTAGGTAAATGGATGCAACTAGAGGCCATACTCATAAGTGAAATAACATCATATATGAACATCATATTGTCTGACTATTTTAAGAATGTGAAAAAGTAAACAAACTAATAAAAAAGTAAACAAAATCCAAAAGGTACAGCAGATACTGTAAATAAACCGCTCAAAGTGAGGGAACAACTGGGATGAGGGAAAGGAGGCAAGAAGGAAGGGAGGCAATATGTTTACATACACATACATGTATATTTACATATGTATAATGTGTATATGTATATACATTGGATAATTGTACTGCTGATTTCTGCTGGCCTGTTGAATGGAGTCATTAATGCTGGAAAATGTTTCTTCTCATCTAATTTCTTTTTTTTTTTTTTTTTTTTGTGGGACTGGGGTTTGAACTCACGACCTTACACTTGCCAGGCAGGCACTTGTGCATGGAGCTATCTCCCCAGCCCCTCTTTTTTTTTTTTTTTAAGTTTATTTTATTTTATTATGTTTTTTAAACCTCATTTATTTATTTATTTGTGTTCTGTCTGGCTCAGCCTGCCCTGGGGTGGGGGTGGGGGGTGCTGGTGTAGCGTGTGGTGCCAGGAATCGAACCACAGTCCCTGTGGCTGCCTAAGCTTGTCCAAGCAGGCGCTCTAGACCACTAAGCCATCTTGCCGGCCCCTCATTCTAATTTCTTATAACTTTTTTATACCAATTTTGCATGATCATATCTGTTAATCTGAACCACTAATTTGAGGATAACATTATGCAGTATAACAACCTTTGCTGGGATAGGGAGATAGCTCTGCAGTCTACGCGCCTTCCTGGCAAGCGCAAGGACTGGAGTTGATCCTCAGTGCCACATGTCGTATCAGCCCTATGCTGTGCAGGCCACTGAAATGGTGTGGTGGTGCATGTCTGTGATCCTGCTGCTGGGGGTGCTCAGACAGGAGGATCACGATGAGTCTGAACTGTGTAGCGAAACCAAATCAATCAATCAATCAAAGCTTTTTTAACAATTAAAAAAAAAAACACTGCTAAATTCCTATTACTTTCTTTAGTGAAGTTCTGTGTCATTTCTAATTTTTTCCTATTTTTTAATTCTCTTTAAAAAAAAGAAAAAAGATAAAGAAATCTGTCCCTGCAGCAGGGCGGCGACCGTGCCTGTCCCCTCTGAATCTAGGTGCCTTGCGTTTTCTCGCCTGCCTTGTACGGCTCTTCTGGCCTTGCAGCACTGGCTAGAATTCCGTAATGAGTAGTCCACATGTAGGAGGAGCCCCTCCACATAGCCACTCCTTTCCAGCCGTGCACCCCTTGTCTTTTTTCTCCTTAGCTTTCTGTGTTTTGACATTCGGCTGCACCCGGTTTCACACTTAGAGTTCTCTGTGTACTGAGCACTAATTCTTTCACATATCCTGAGATAGAGATAACAAAATGCCACTTACAGTGTTAATTGGGATTTGTTTACTCCTTGGCAAGTTCACATTTATTCAGCCGTCTACTTAGACATCATACAGGGCTTTCTGTGAGCCGCGGCAGTGTGGGCACCAGGGCTCCACAAGACTCCACCTCTGTGCACAGACCTGAGGACCTGGGGACTGTGTTAGGCAGCTTGCATCACTGTACCCAGCACCTGAGAGAGTCAGCTTGCAAGGAGGAAATGTTCATTTTGCCTGAAAGTGTTGAGGCTTAAGTCTACGCTTGGTCAGTTCTGTTGCTGCAGGTCTTGGTGAGGCAGCACAGTGTGGTGTGGAGTGCATGGTGGACCAGCCTGTGGTGCCACTGGGAGGTGGCCACACAGTGAAGGGGAAAGGAGAGGACTAGCTGGGGCACCCAATCCCTGTTTAGTGGGACATCTTCAGTGATGTGGATCTGCCATGTGGCTCCACTGTTTATAGTTCTAGCAACACCTAGCACTGGCAGTCAAGCCTTTAATACGTGGGCCTCTGGGGTGGACAGATGATGTGCTGAGGGCCCTTAGTGGGGGCTTTGTGTGGAGCTGTCTGGGACATCACAAAGAGTCATGGCTTCTCTAGAGGGTAGTGGAGGCGCCTTTTATGGTGTTGCTTCTGGTGAAGTGCTGTATCTGGAGCGCTAAGGGGAGCAGAGCGGTGGGGATGACACGGCTATTCTCCAGGTAAGATTGGTTTGAGTTGCAGGCCCAAGTTCATTCTGTAGGGTTTTAAGTAAGATCCAACCTTGTGTTGGGGTGATGGGAGGAGAGGCAGCCCTCACTACTGGCAGATCCAAGGGGGCCAGTGAGGTTGGTCTGAGGTATCCAGAGTGTCCCCAAGTCCTTATAAAGGGGACACCCTGGGATCAGCTGCCCTTGAGGGCTCCTGTCTTCTTGGCTCCTGCTCATCCAGATCTAGAATCCCGCCTTCTGGGTGGCTTTGTAGATAACACTGCTTTGTCAGGGAAGTAATTTTGTTTTTGTTTTTTAATTTTTATAGTAACCCACTGTATGGTCCTTCAGAATATTGCTTTTCTTGATTTTAGGGAGTGTATTTACTCTCATGATATTGTGTATTATGTGGTCTGTGTAGTATAGGACATATTTTAAAATAGCAGCTCTTTGGGGGCCAGTGAGATAACTCAGTAGAATAAGTGCCTTACTGGTAAGCACAGGGTCCTGTGTTCAATCCCCAGTACCGCAAAAATAAACAAATACACAAACAAAACAAACCAAAAAACCAGTGGCTCCTTAAATCTCTACTGGTCTGGTCAAGGTGACAGCATATTCCAGGAAGTGCCATGATCCTGGGCAAAGAGGTGCCCACTCCAGCTTGGGCCCTAAACAGCAGGTGTACTCCTGGCTGAGAGGGAAGCTGAACCTGGCAGAGCTGTGGAGGGGGTGTGAGCAGCCCTGCTATGGGCTGGCTTCTTCTAAAATTGGCTCACCAATTAGATATTATTGGGTTTGGGGTTGCTCACCCATCCTGTTGCACTTGGATTCCAGGTTCTTGTCTCAAAAAGAATTGAGCCAAGTGAGATAAAGTGGTGGCAAGGTTGATTGCAAAAGTAAAAGTGAAGAGTGAGGAGAAACTCCAGAGTGAGCTTGGGCTGATTGAGTAAGTGAGGAAAAAGCAAGACAAAAGTAGGCATTGGAAGACGCAGGATGAACTCTTGTGAGGAAAGCCACGATAGCAAGCTTTTCCTGATGTCTGTGTTCTTTTATGCTGTCCAAATCTCGAGGAAATAAGTGAGAACTTGTACATCCGGGTCCTGAGAGATGGGGCTGGAATCTCACTCAGGCTGGTGTCAGACATAGGACATCCAATGGAAAATTCGTTCAAGTTCTCCTGGGAGTTCATGTGCTGTGGCACGAGTTCCAGGATCTGGTTGTTGACAGGTCATGCCCACATTCTCCAGTTGTCAGTGCCACACTGTGGTTTCCAGTGTCTCCCACAGAGTGGGCAGAGGACTAAGCCCCCAGGGCAGTGACGCTGAGTCAACGAGTGGATGCTGGTTTTGGCAGCAGCACACGAAGAGCAGGGAGAGGTCAGCCAGCTGTGACCCCATCTGTCTGTAACAGTTGTTGGGGACTTCTCTGTGAGTGAATTTTCTTTCTTAGAGGTATAAAGGGATTTATTAGGCAGAAATTTAGATGTGCACACTCAAGAGAGGGAGGCACCCTTCAGGCTGAAGCTCAGAATATTTTTTTAATTTAAAATTTTATTTTAAAGAGTAAAAATAACAGAAACAAAGATAGAAAAACAGTAACAAGCAAGAGGACATAGTACAGAATTTCAAAACAAGAACAAAAATTTAACAATGGTTGTATTACACATTTTCATCATCGAATCTGTTTAGATTAATAGATATAGGTATGTAAGACTGGTCAAATAATTAAACATTAAC
>PVKN010036877.1:0-11353 GCA_004027915.1 Capromys pilorides
TTTTTTTTTTTTTTTTTTTTTTGTAGTACCAAGCCTTCACACTGGGTTATGTCTCTAGCCCTTTTTCTATTTTTTTTTTTTTTTAAATTTTGATACAAGTCCCCTTATAAGTCACTAGAGAACCAAGACCGGGCCCAAACAGTTCATGTGCCTGCCTCAGCCTCCCACGGCTCAGGGATTACAGACCTGTGCCATTAGACCTGGTGATCCACTGAAATCTCAGAGTTATTTTCTGAATGTATTCAAAGAAAGAAATAACACCCTCACAGCCAGCACACACACACACACACACACACACACACACACACACACACACACACATCTGGAATCAAACCACAAACTGTCCCAAAGGAACACTTTGACTTCCTGTCTGTGAGGCCGCCTGACCACGTCCATTCTATCTGGTCCCCTTCCGCTTCCCTTCACTAACAATGAGCTTGACCTACTGGACAGCTGGGTCCCAACAACTAGTGTGAACAACAGGGCCAGGAGCCTTGAGGTAAGAGTTCTGGTCCTCAGACTCAGCCCAACAGAGGCCCAATCTAGGCATCCTCCAGTCTTGGGGTCACCTACCAAGAGGCCCAAGTGACGCCAGGACACACGAAGCTTTAAGAAGCCATCCGGGATCCAGAATGAAACTGCGTAACACACAGCTGTCACTCCCAGCTGAATTCAGATCAGGAATGTGCCTCCAAACAAGACGTCCTGTCACTGTGGAGAGTTCCAGAGGCAATACCTTTTTTGTCAAGACAGAAGGGGCAGTGAAATTTCACTTTCCCTTTCATCGATGCTGCCAGGGGTTACCGTCAGCAGCATGGGGGTTCCTATTGGGGCAAGCTGGGCCCCCAAGGGTGCTGAGCTGGACTGTGAATACACACAAGTGTTTCTGCTACTTATTCCAGGGATACAATATACACCGTTCATATTTTTTAAATAATTCCATGGTTCAAAAAGTTAAGAGAAGCTTTCAAGCTCTCAACAGAGAGAGAGGAAGTTTAAGGATATATTACTAAAGAAAACAAGCAAAGGGCTACACAGTATGATTCCAACTGCGACCAAGGCCACATGATGACATTTGGGACAAAGATGTGTGACAGCTCTTCCACTACAGTTATGGGAGGCGAAAAATCCCCACGATCTGGTGATGTGGCCACTCTTCTGATGTCACTGTGCCACAGGTTGCTCCATATTCATGGTGATGCAGGCATCAACAAACCTGCTCCACTGCCAGTCATACGAAAATACAGCACACCCACGTACAAGGGGTGAGAGGGAAATATAGCACAGGTTAAATAAAAAAAATGACTATGGTGAAATTGCCATGAATTCCCCTCAAGTCCTCCTCCTCATTTCAAATACATAGATTCCACTGTTTTGCCATATTCTGCAGTGGCTCTGGAGTCCCTATGCATCTTTATCAGGCTTGATTAAAAATACAGGAAATGCTGCTGCCCCATGCCACCAAGAGAAGAACATCTCCTAAACACATGATGCCCTATCCTCGTCCACCCTGTTCTTCAAACCGGGTACTGTGTAACTTCCAGCTGTTCCCCTGAGGTCAAGATGACTATGAAAGGGAAATATACTGATTTGCTTTAGGACGCTGAGACAGCTAGAACATTAACAACTAAAGATAAGAAGATTTCTCCTAGAACTGCTTCGGAGTAGCAAGAACAAATGAGTAGATGTGTTCAAAATAAGGGCAGAGCACTTTGAGGGGAATTCCTGGCAGTTTGTCCTTTACAATTTTAAAAAATATTATAAGTATTCATTGCATTTTTTCCATCACACTCCATGCAAAGTGGGTAACAGCTGAAAAAGATTGTAAACAATTGTTGCCTTTTAAAGTAGTCACTATACTTATTTTAGTCATTATTTTAGCATATAATTCTGCGCTGATTAAAAAATTTACTGCAGAACAGAATTCCACGTTATATCAGCAGCAGTCTCATAGTCTGAGTTTGCCATGTCTCAGTCTACCATGTAACTTGAATGAACCAGCAGCCACTTCAAAAGACTGAACATCGCCATCTAGAGTAAGGACGTGCCATGACAGTCACACATGGACATCACCCAGTAATGCGCTTGGAATACAGCTCCACTACCAGCCAGCATGAGGCTGGACATGACTTTCTGGAAAAGACAACACTATGAAGATGGTACAGAGACAAGTGATGTCATGACTCAGGATGTACAGGTAGAGATGGGGACTCTCAGAGCACAGGAACTACTGTATTAGCATCTGTATGATGCCAAGCCTGGACTATGCCGTTGTGCCTTATGCAAAGCCACAGGATGCCCAACACAAAGAGGGCACCCTGATGTAAGCCACAGACCTCGGGTGATAACGATGCACTTATATGTCTTCAGAACTCACCAAAGAGGCCTCTCTGGTGAGGGTGCATCGATAATGACCAAAGACCTGAGGTACGGAGGCAAGGCACATGGGATCCTTGCTTTCAACTCAACCTGACTGTGAACCTAAAACTACTCCAAGAGTGAAATGTATGTATAAATATGAAAGTCAAGCCAGACAGCCCTGGAGAACATGCTGTCTCCACGACACAATGGCCGCATGGTTTGATCATACCTAGAACAGAGGAAAGAAAATAAAGAAGATCAATACTCAAATACTGGGTTCTGGGTCAGCACACAACATCCCTGAGTCATTATTTCTTCACTGTGATCAACACCTATGAAATGTAATCCATTCATATGTGCTAAATATCTAAGATGCACAAGACACAAGCAGACTCCAAATGACAGAGGAAGGAGTCCAGGCTCAGAGAGTAGCACACAGGGACCCTGGGTGGCTGCCAGCCAGCCAGCCAGGAGGACCCCCTCCAGCTCTAATCATCTCTGAATGACCTGGGCCTCCTTCTCTTATGTGCATCCAGGAAAATTCCCAAGTACCCTGCTGATAAGACCTGCAGGCAGGATGACAGCGAAAACTGCTTCTGAGTTACACAGAGTCATTCTGCGCAGAACCCTGAATTGCAGATGAAAACAACCCGCACTGGGTGCTCTCGGCTCTGCCTGTCTCTTCTGGATGGCTTTTCTGGCTGCTTTTAAGATAAAATATAATTTCCTTTACTTCCATTGTCTAAGTCACAGAGAAAGTGCAAAGAAGTTTCTAAAAAAAAGTCAAATAAATGCTTCTTACATTAAAACCTACGGGAAAAATAATAAATAAAAATGTTAACATGCATGAGCAAACAAGAAATATTAGATTCATAAGGAGATGAAAAAGGAATGTTGCAGAAGTTAAAGGAGAGAAGTAACATCAAAAGTAATTTGCATAATAAATAACAATACTACAGAGGATTAATATTTCCAAATATAACTTACATAAATTACAAAGAAAAAAATATCACTAACTCAAGACCTGTAAAGGCTGTTTGTATAAGATGCATGATTTTTTTAATTTAAACTCGCTGCAATGTGGCTGTTGTCCACTCCATGTAAATCACCCTTGTAGGGACCTCAAAATGGCAGCCATGTGGCCAAAGCCATGTAGCCAAAGCTAGTGCTCATCTGTCCTCACCCGGTGCTCTCTCAGCCTTGCCCCTGCCCCACTGGCTCCACCTCTCAGTTCCTACAGGGGTCCCTCCTCCTCTTCCAGATGTTGCAAGGGCCCCAGTTCGACCCTAGGACTTTTCTGGTCTTGGTCTCTGGCAAGCTCTTCTGTTCTCACCAGGGACCATGGATGAGGGAGAAGCAGGAGTCTGAGGCCACCTTCGTGCTGCATGAACTCGTGATGCCCCTCTGCCTTTCCCACGGGGATAACCAGCATCCCACCTGCCCTTCTAGGGTCTCACAGCTGGGTACCTGCAGGCTTGAGGCTTATGACATCAATTTCTATCTCCATACTAATGTCTTACTTGAACTCCAGACCTGCTTCCACCTAGGACCACATGGCTTGGCTATTTAATGGGCTTCTCCGACTTCAACATGTCTACACCCAACCCCTGGTACCTGATCACCTAGAGACGTCCCCAGTATAGTATATGGCACCACCATTCATCCCATTGTAAAACTTCCAGTGCTGCTACATTCCATACCCAAGCCATCAGCAAATTCTGTCCCTGCTGTCTCCAGTGGATACTACCAGCTTGACACTCGTACTGTTTCCACTGTCACCATCCCAGCCCCCAACAATAGCCTCCAACTGTGTTTCTCTGTTTCAACTCTGGCCCCTCCAACCAGTTCTCCACACTGCAGGTGAAGTGGTTCTTTCACAGCACCAACCAATGTAAATTAGATTTTAATAAAGCTGCTTAAAGTAACTTCAAGATGTAGGGGGAAGGGACAATGAGAAGGCAGGGATTTAAAAAAATTAAGATGTGTCACATACATGTACCAACTCTCCTCATAGAATGTAATCATTATGCACTGTAAATACATACTAATAGAAAAATACAAAAAATGAAAATAATAATAATAACTTCAATCAGATCACATCACCCATTCCACTGAAAACCTTCCAATGATTTTCCTTCTAATAAAAAAGTCTTTGTCCTTGCTTAGTACAACTGTGCAGCATGGCCCCACCTCTGCCTGTCCAGTCTCATATGCTATACCCCTACCCTCACCAACACCAACCCAAGCCTCTGTCAAGGCCCCTGAGCATACCTGCAGGTGCCTGACCAAGGCCTTTGCACTCACTGCTCTGGCACGGGGTTCTGCAACCCTCATCTGGGGGGCTCCCAGGGCTCCTTCCAGGCTGCCACCCTCCCAAACACATGGCGCTTCCCATCTCCCCAGGTCTCCTGCTCACCCTGTTGCATCCCAGAGCACCACAGTGCAAACATGATGCATAATTACACACCCCGCTGGATGCACTCTGCCCCGCCCAGTGGTACCCAAGCTCGTGCAAACAGGGGCCTCGTTTGTGCAGTTTTTGCAATGACTGCATTGACTTGAGTTCAAAAAGATTGCAAAAGAGATGCCTGAATTTGTGGATGAGTAGAAGAAGAGCATGAAGAGACGACCACATGCAAGTTCTGAACTGCAATATCACCTGCAGAACTCTGTTCACCACCAATCAATCAGTAAAGGATAAAAACTACAGGAACAAGTGGGTGGTAAGAATATGGATGGAAGGTGATCAAGGCAGTCTCGGAGTTTTGAGTCTGGAAGGCAATGGAGAACCCACCTGTGAGACATTCACCCCTCACTGGAAGAGCAGGGGAGGTGTTGGGTGTCCTCGTAGGAAAGGCAGAGGGGCACCCTGAGCTCATGTGACCCTGAGGTGGCCTCAGACTCCTATTCTCCTTCACCTTTGGTCCCAGCTAAAAGGAGGATCTTCAAACACTGACAGCTTGAAAACAGCAGGACCAGCCACACAGATGTCTCAGAAACAGCGTCCTGGGATGGATCTTACGTCAAACTCCTCCCTTGAATTCCTGGCAAGTGATGTTCCATGCAGTAAAAGGAAAGGGTGGCTTTTCCCCTTTGGGGCTCTATGACCCCCAATCACAGAGGCAGAGAAACTCACACATTTCAAAACCCAAGTCAGATAAGGTTCTCTAAACCCTTAGACAGGAAAGGGTGTGACCCAGGCAAGGAAGCTGTGCAGATAACTGGGGTCTCCTTCAATACATATTGTTTAAGTGATTATCAAAGGCTATGTTAATTGTGGATAATGATGACTGATCTAATTAAGGTGTTCAGAAACACTTCAAGTGCTTCTTTAAGTGCAGCTCCTTGGGTCCCCACCTTAAACCAAAAGGAGAAGAACCTTTGGGGGACCACCCAAATACCTGCTTTTGTTTTACAGCTTGGGGTGCACACAGACAGCTGCTTCTGGAGGACACTGCCCTGAGGGTCCCTGGCAAGCTGTGTACAATTTCAGGCCAGGATTATCCTTCTACCCTGGCCTATGCTTCCTGGTTACGATGCTGACCTCAGGGACTGTTGGTGTCGAGGAACCTAGAGAGGAAGCAAGGTGCAGATAGGGGCCTGGGAGAGCACCCCAGCAAACCTTGGACCACAGCACACACCCTGCACACAGCTCCCAGCACAGCAGGGCCTGAGCTCAGCCTCCACCTTGGCATGGCCTGGCCTGGATACTCTCAGCAGCACCCAGGCCATTGAGAAGAGAAAGCAGAGGAGCCTGGATCCTGCACCACCCACCAAACCACTCTGCAGACAGAGCTGCTGAGCACTAGGACAGCTCCACTGTGGGCCACGTCACATGTGCTAGTATTTATTTATTTAGTACCAGAAGTTGGGCTCAGGGTCTTCATCCTGTGCTACTTCCCCAACAATTTTCTTTTTCTTTTCTTTCTTTTTTTTTTTTTTTATTTAAAGACAGATTCTTGTTAAATCTCTAGGTCAGCCAGGCAAAGCTTGAATGTGCAATCCTCCTGCCTCAGCCTCACCTGGTGCTGGGATTTCAGGCATGCACTACCATAGGCAGCTAAATATCTTGTTATTTTTTAAAGCAATATTATTTTTCTTCTAATAACAAAAGTAATGCACGCTTGTCAGAACCACATGTCCTTGCATGCTTACATAAGTGCCACCACACTACAGTAAAATACAAAACAACAAAAAGTGCAGCCATCCCAGCCCAAAGGCACTGCACCCCTGGAGCTATGCATACAGGCAGGAAACTACCCACATCTTTTCAATGAAAAAGGGCAGCATATCAAAGCCCTGATTCATCTCCCCAGCACCACGCAGACTTTGGGGAGAAAACACCTCCTCTGAATGCATTCTGAGTATGCTAAAACTTCCACCCTCCTGCAAAGCAAAGTCAGTGTAAATCTTAGTTGCAAACATGTGAGAAACGCTTCACAACTCAATGCGTCATTCGTCAGCCAGGAGGGAGTAAGCCAGTGCCCTCTGTGCTCCACGCAGTGATGGATAAATCACACCAGCAAGACTTCACCTAATCCCTTCCACGTGACACAGCCAGACACTCCCGCATCTGCTTTGTGTTACTGAGAGCAGTCCTGCTGGTCTCCTGAGCTCTCCGACTTCCCAGGCACCTCGCTCACTATGCTGCTGCTTCTACAGTCACTCTAGACTCTTCCTTCTATCAAGTGCACATGGAGTCTATGTTCAGCATCTTTTATGAACGGGAACACTTCACGTTGCCACAGCCTCTCAGCCTTTTAGCTAAGATACTTAACATTGCCTTCAGGGTGGCAGCCATGGCCGGGGAGAAACCCTCCTCTTCCTTCTCTCCTTCTACTGCCATTACAGGTGTGTAACATAGGACACCCTACCAATACCACACTACCAATCACATTAACCATACCCCAAAGACATCGCACAGTGGTGGTCACGTCATGCACTATAGGAAGCCCTCACCATGTGCCTGGCACTACTCGGAAGGTTTTAACCAAAACATCCTCAGGTGCCACCACCTCATCCCCATTTTACAGCAGAGGAAATTGGACCAGGCTATAAGACAGGGACCTAAGCTTCAAACCCCAACCATGTGGTCCCAACACACTTGTAAAAATGAGCAAACATATGAACACTGAAGAGAAAAGAAACTCGCAGGGGGGATAAGAGTTGTTTCGGTTTGTATATAGGTGTCCCCCCAAAGCCCCATTCACTCACAGGGAGGTTTCTGGAATTTGTGATTGATTATTGTGGGTACTGCACCTTCCCTGGCAGATAATTTGCATTTCAGTGTAAGGAAGGAAAAGAAGTTAGCTGCTTGAGCTGCTGCTACTCCTCCCTTAGCTCTTGCTCTTTGCCCACTGCCATGAAAGGTTGTTTTAAAAAAGAAAAGAAAAGAAAGGTTGTTTTCTGCCATATGCTTCTCTGCCTTAGAGCCAATTGAACATGGACTAAAACCTCCAGTAACTGTAAGCTAAACAAGTCTTTCCTTCCTTCATTTCGGGTGTTGGGTGTTGGGAATTTGTCCCAGCAATGAGAGAAGAGTAACTAAGACAAGAGTCATAACTAGAAAGAAATTTTCAGTAAGCCAATTTTGT
Organism: Capromys pilorides; assembly: GCA_004027915.1. Classification (NCBI taxonomy): domain Eukaryota; kingdom Metazoa; phylum Chordata; class Mammalia; order Rodentia; family Capromyidae; genus Capromys; species Capromys pilorides. The sequence continues at coordinate 7,956 of PVKN010036877.1, forward strand.
TAACAAGTGGAAGCCACTAGAAACTTGGGCAGACACAGGGGTCAAGTGGTGCCTGCAGAGATGAAAGCCTCAAGTCTGGACAGCCCATGTGGAGATGGGATGCCACACAGTCACCTCAACTGAGAACTGGAGCCAGCTATGTCCTAGGAGGACCCTTGCAGAGTCTTCAGCTGAGCACAGGTTCTGAGACCCAGAAGAGGCTGGGGACTCACCATAGCCAGCCAGCACTTCCCACTGATACTAGTACTTCCCTGCCAAGTGGTGGACACTCAGGCAGGACCACTGTCCAGGTGCGCTGCGGCTTAAGCCACCTCTTCTCTGCCCCCTCTCTTCACTCAGTACTAGAAGTTTTATTGTGGCCCAACCAGTGCAATTGAAAGACCAAGATGCAAACACACGCAGTCTCTGCTGTGCCCTAGACCAGAGAGCACAGAACCCTCAGGACCTGCCACACCCCCACCCCCTGCCACGAGCTGCCCCTACATGCAAGGGAATGCCTGCCCAGAGCTACCCACTGATTGTGATCATTTTCCTTGTACGACATGTATATGACTCTCCAAACAAAGTGTTTTGATTCCTTAAAGCTTTTTTAGAACTCTATGTGTGGAACCATATCATACGCAGTCCCCCATGACTTTCTTCATACTCAACATTGGAGAACAATCCACACTGATGCACAGATGCAGAGACACTAGCACATAGTAGGCAGTTTCTTTTTCCCTGATTTATAGTATTTTAGTGGAACTACAGCAAATGTATTTATCCAATTTCGTATTGATGGACATTTGGATTTTTTTCTCAAGGGTCATCGGTTTTATTGGGCCACACCAAACTGATACTAAAATGCCAATCTGTGTCTCACCAGTGTGAAGAACTCACTGGGACATGTGAAAACCAAAAACAAACAAAATTTTGCTCTCTTTGTAAGTGAATCACTATAACTGCTGTATGCCATAAATCATGAACTTTTATACTCCAGAATAATCATGTTTCCTTCCTTTTCTTATTTTTAGCCCCTTACATATGTAGAAGGTAAAAGCCACTGGCTCCTGAATAGAAGAGCCATTACAAATTTCACAATGCATTTTCTTTCCAGGAAAAGCATGATCTTCTCTTCCTGGACAGCTGGGGACACAAATGTGAGGGACACATAGCCTCATGGGCACAATACCACTTAAAGCCTTTGCAGATGACAAGACCACCCTGATGAGGCTGCGCAACAACAAGGACACAGAATCTCCACAGTCCAATGAGCACAGCTGGTATAACCACTTCTGAGCCCGGAGCACTCTCTTCCCAGAGGCCACCTTCAGCCCTCCCCGGATCAACTGGGCTTTTTAAGGTAACAGTGAAAGGGAGTTTGTTCTCTTAACTTTGTTATTAAAAACACCAATGTCGGGCTGGCAAGATAGCTCAGCAGACTAAGCGCCTGCTTAGGCAAATGCAGGAACAGGGCTTCGATCCCCAGCACCACATGCCAGCACATGCCAGTTCCTGAGTGCACTAAGCCAAATACCAAGTCCAGGCATGGTGGTACACACCTATAATCCCAGTGCTGGGAAGGCTGAAAACAGAAGGATCACTACAAGTCAGAGCTGTGTAGTGAGACCCTGAACCAAATACATTTTTTAAAATGTCACATACAAAACACACCAAAAAAGTCCAGGCATAATAACTCAGTTTCCAATAGGCAGAATCTGGATAAGGTTATTCTAAAAGACACAAGCAGCATTAATGTAATTTCCTCTGCCTCAACGCCAGCACCAGCGATGGGTAACCGCAACCCTATATGCCCAGTTTGACTCTCCAAAACACACAAGCAATTGGGGTTGAAATTTATTTTCAAAAACTCTCAGTTACCATTCCTCAAAATTATCCTTCACTTCCCATTTATGTCAACCAGCAAGAAGATAACAAGATAAGTCAGAGCTGAAAACAAAGTTTGTTTCTGGATCAAGTGCAGAATATTTCCCCTAATTCACGTTTCAGACTATATTCCTCAGGTTTGTGTAAGATGGAGATTTACAGATGAACTTTTAAAAATCTACAGTATCTTGCTGACTTCAGCATTTCCTTCTGGTTGGTTAGGAAAATGATGCCCATAAAGTAAATTTCAGCTGCTGGTCCTCCTACTCTGAGCTACAGAAAATACTCCTTCACCACTGCCCCTGTCAGAGTCCACCTGAATCCTTCATCTTAAGGATCATCTACTCTTAAACATCACAGACCTTAAAAAGAAAAAAAGACCTTTCTACACCTTCTGTGTACATTCTTGCCACATATAATCCAGATATTTCTGGGGAAAAAAAATCACAAGTGAGTTCTCACTTACACTTCTGTAGACATAACTGTCATGTGCCAGTGAAATAGTACATAAAGATCGAATTATTGTGTCCCCTATAAGGCTTTGCTTGCGTGTCCCTGGGCAAAGTTCAGACACTTTCCACAGCCAGTGACCCTAATTCCTAAAACTCTAGGAAAGTCCCAAAGCACAAAGGCTGTATTTAAATGCTAATTATCATGAATATCATATTTGAAGAAATCAAATGCATATGAAGATGCGCTGTATGTAGTCTCTAACACTGTCCCCTACATACTGCTTTAAAAATGTGTGTGCATGCCTGTGTGTGAAATATGTTTGACATCTTAGAGGGCATTTTACACTTTAGCCAAAGCAGTAGATTTTTTCAAGACCATAACTTCCAATTATAAGACTCTTTCTATTTTCAATACACTTTAGGCAAGAAATATAAATTAGTAAAACAAGCCAGGCAATTAGGAAAAAGGAATTTACATGGGGATGAAGACTGGCCATATAACCAGGTATGTGGAGAATTCAGAAGCTCCAAGTTGGGGACAGGGACTGGCTCAGGGTCTGGCTCACACATATGGGGCCATGGGTTCAATCCTCAGCACCACAAAAACAGAAACAGTACCAGTGTAGGCATCCTTTGTGGGTAATGGAGCTAAAGCCCCCTCACATCCCCCCACATCCCTATCCCCCCAACCCCCACCCCACCTCCCACCCCTGATTTCCACAGGCTTTGGGTCAAGTACATTTTCCTCACTGGAGCTGTGATGGAAATATACATGCATACAAACAAGTGGGGTGGACTCCTCCTGGGGATGAGCTCTGGCCCCTGACCTCTCAAGCCCTGGGAACTGTGTGCAACAGTACAGCAAGGTGACAAGTTCCTGAAGAGTCAGAATGCTGACACAAAATGACTCTTGGGCAGGTGTGGCAACAAGTCTCAGTAATCCTAGCACTCTAAGAAGCCAAGGCAAGAAGACAGCCAATTCAAACCCAGCCTGGGCACCTTAAGGACATTGCAAGGTGCTATCTTAAAATATAAAAATAAGAAAGGACCAGGGATGTCTGTCTGTCTGTCTGTCTGTCT
>PVKN010036878.1:0-11354 GCA_004027915.1 Capromys pilorides
TTCGTAAGAACATCATGGAGAAACTGGAACCTTTGTAGCCCTAGTGATGAGATGCCCGAATTAGACAGCTACTATAGAAAACAGTATGGAGGTTCTTCTAAAGAAAAAAAAATACAATTACCATATAATCCAACAATGTGGGTACATATGCAAAAATTTGACAAAGATTTTGCAGAGAGATTTGTATATCATGTTCATTATAGCATTGTTCATGGTAGTTAAGATGCACATCCATATTCTAAATGTCCATTAGCAGATGAATAAAGAAAATGCAAAATACATCTAGAAAGAAGTATTCCTTAGATTTACAAAACAAGAAAATCTTGCCGTATGTGAAAACCCAGCTAAGTGAAATTAGCTCATCACAGAAGGATAAATACTGCATGACTCTGCTCATGAAATATCTAACCTTGCCAAACTTATAGACAGAGAGAGTAGGATGGAAGCTGCATGGAAAGAGAAGGAGGGAGCAGTAGTTGCTATTCAACAAGTATCATTTCAGTCAAACAAAAGAAAAAGGTAATAAGGATTTGCTGAACTACAGTGTATATGTAATCAACTCTTAAAATTTTTATAAAGGATACAGTTCATGTTTTGTGGGAATTTTTTTCCCATAATATAAAGGGAAAAGGACTTTGCATATGAAGATTTAAAAACAAATAGACTCTTATGGGTTTCAGATAGCTCAGGCAGAATCTTATATTCAAGGAAAGTGAATTTAGGTAACTTCTTAAGTCTTCCAATGCTTCTGTTTCCATGGTTACAGCAATTAGGATTTAACACACTATATACCCAACCAAATTGACAGGCTGGAAGGTGGAAAGCAGGGGCACAACTTCCCATGACCTAGCCGCTCAAGATACACTGTTTGTCTCACTTCAGTGAGCTAATCATGAGGCCCAGTAAGAAAGTGTACATTGGGGAAACTGGAATTTAGCCCAAGTACTGCAGTAAAATCTGCTTTGATTTCTCAGTAGAAATAAAAGAAATAAAAAAAGCGAAACACAGTAAAAGACTATTAAGACAGAAAACATCTGTCACCTTGGACAGAATTAAAGTCCCATCAAATGAAATGAATACCTTTGGGAAAATGCAATGTTATGCTAGAAAGTACTGGGTTATTCCTTGCTTGCTCTTCCTCTGGTTTCCACGCAGTCAATGTACCAGACTTTGTCCTAGACCCTGCCTTCCTCTCCAGTAATGGAAAATGCATGAACTTCTGAAGTTAGCCTGTGGTTAGGGCTTTGTCAGAAAATGGCTTCAAAATAAGAGTGCTTTACTTGGTACTATCTCACTGGCAAACGTATACTTCCACATGAAAGGCTTGTTCTACTAGCAAACTTTTCTTGAGAAAACAATAGTACTATTAGTTTTAAAACTGTTATGTGACAAACATTCACATGACATGCACACACACACACACACACACACACACACACACACCACTAAATAAGTCCTATTCTGTGACGTTTGAAGCATAAGGTGGATATGTCCTAGGAGAAATAAATGAAAACATTTTTCAGTGAGATTTACAATTGAAAAGGGTCATAATGTTAGTGCTAGTTGATATTAAAAACTGTAGTCTTTATTTTCAATATTTTAAGATTTAGCTTGTTTGGTGAACTTAGAAATGTGCTTTAATCCAATATGATGGAATATAGCATCCTTGTAACATTCCACAGAGCACCAATAGGACTTGGGATATATTTCTGTGACACATGCACAAGGTCCTAAGTTCAATTCCCAGTCCAAAAATATTAAATAAAACAAAAGCAGAATACACAATAATAAGTATGAGAACTCATATGATATATTTCTTTTCATCTATTCCATGATGAAATCAAAGGAGTTAAATTTCTGCATTTTCTAGTGGTAGAGTTCTTATTGATATGGAACATGACAACTATCATTCGTTTTTAACACATTTTTACAATTAATAATATCTTCAGTAAAGAAATGGGAAAAATAACATAAACCTTGAAACAGTCAACAGATCAGAAAAAAGTGTGTTCTTTGTGAATGTGACTGAAAACATATTTATAAAGGTTTTCTAAATGAGAGCTGTTCATAAAAGAAGTCCATGGAAGACAGTATGGCTCTGACATGCAAGATGTTTCTAGAAATTAAGAAGAACATACCATCAGGGCATGTTCAGCATACCACTGCTGCCCACCCTAGCCCTGAAATTGTTAGCATACTGTTCACATCTATTAATTGTGTATCCCCAGATTTTCAGTTCATTATTTCAAGATGGGGCATTAATTTTCTACCACTGAGAAATAACTAAAGGCCAAAAGTGTTTAGCAACTAAGCAAATGCCTGCATTTCTCCTTCAACACCCAGTAGAAGACCTAGGGTAGCAAATGAGCACAGCACAGAAGACTGTTTCTTGAGCACTGTAAGGATGAGGCTTTGTGTCAGGCACTCCCAACGTATGGGTTCTTTGACTCAAATACCAGCCCTGCAGCCAGAGAGTCCTGGCTCCATCTCACAGATGAGAAAAAACTAATGCATGGATTGTTGCTTCAGGTTTAGAACCTGTGTCCTCCAATACTCAAAACCCTTAGGGCAGGCTCTGTCTTTCATTTCATTTAGTGTCTTTTGTGATTTAGAAAAATATTCACAAACAACATTAAGAGCATAAATAACACCACAATATACTAAGGTAATTCAAGTATGGGCAACTGGCTTTAAGCAATGTATTAAAAAAAAACTTTCTTCTTTGGGCAAAGAGAGCAAGCCTCTTAAAAACCAGTGGCTCCCTGTTATGGTGCTGGCTGTGCCTGCGTACAGCAAGGACAGCAATGCCAACTTATCATCTCCCTTTGGCCCCTACATATGACTCACAGCCCTTTCACTCTCCCAGAGAAAAAACATTTGGTTTTTCTGATGCAATTAGGACAAAAAGCCACATCCTCTGTGCATATCCCTGAGTAATATAGCTGCATCTTTATGTGGCTTTACGTGGCTTCATCAAGTGAACAGAGACTGATGGGGATCTCTGGACTCATTCTGATGATCTAAATGTTTCTGATGGTGCTGGTGTCAACAGAATGGTAAAGCTTACTCTTCACCTGGTATCCTAGTACCCATTGTTACAGTGTAGTGTTTCAGGACCAACACCCATCAACTAAACTTCTAATTGCAAAATTTCCCTCAAAGTGCCAGCTTTCATTATCCTCAATTTTGTTTGAGTCTGGGAACTTGAAGCTCATTCCCATAATGCATCTAGAAGTACCACAAAAGAAGATGGAGCTAGAAGGTCACATACAATTTTTCAAAGTTTGCTTTATTTTTGGCAATTGAAGCTTAAGTTATGAAAAAATAAACTGGCTGGGGTGATTAACAGTATTTTTCAAGAACTATAGAATTGGAAGCCTTGGATCACGACATAGGTAAAAAAGAAAAAAAGAAAAGTGATAAAGCTCATTCATGTTTACATGAAACATGGGAGAAGAGCCTAACAAACAATGCAGGGGAAGCCCTGAAACAGACTCAAGCCTAAGTAATAGGATACAAACCAAATAGAACTCTTCATAAAATGCCATCAATTGGCATTCTTTTATCTTCACACCACTCACATTCAAATTTTAGGTTCTACAAATCAGCAGTTTCCTTTGTCACAAAAACCCAATTCTAATATTTAAATATTCACTCAGCCACTTTTCATTGGCTATCTGAGTCAATCCATAGTCAGAAAATTCCAGGATGTCTTAAATAAGAAAGTCCTTTTTCCCAAGCAAATTACTGTTGTTTAGAGACAGAACTAGGATGCTGACTGTAAGAAGGTGATGGATGAAAGCAGACTGGAAGTAGACTTGCTGCTGTGTCCCTGCTTCTTACTCACTAGCTCTATCACCTGGGCCACTCTCCTCAAACTCTCTCATTTCTGCTTTCTCATTTGTATGTTTCTTTGGAAATTGTTTCAAGGACTGAGTAAGCCAACCTCTATAAAGTGTTTGGTTCTCTAAAAGGCACATAACAAGATCTCATTAGATGCAGGAGTGACATCTCAAAGGAAAAAGTACTTTGAGGTTTAGGAGGAGTGGGAATTCTCTCTATTATAGAATCAAGAAAGGTTCTGTAAGGAAGGTAGCATTTAAAAAAATAGGAATGAACATGATAATGCTTTTACATATGATAAGGTTCTTATGGATATCCTCTGGTAATTGAAAAGTCAGAAAATCAAATACTTAATATTGGGGGAAAAAAAAGTAGGTTCATGAAATTACATATCATTTTCCAAGGCTTGGTATCTGCTACAACAGAGCCTGAGAATGTCACAAAAGATAAAAATCTATGTATTGCTACTAAAAAAGGTACAATATTCCATAGGAACCTGTTCTATTCTAGGAAATTCAAAATGACACCAGGGCTTTTAATGGAACTTGGAAAGCTTATGATTTTTAAACTTAGCCTCAAATTTAAATCACAGGGCTTGTGACTCAAGTCTTCAATATGACCTTTATTATGTATTGTTCAAAAAAAAAAAAAAAAAAAAAAAAAACGCTTGTCACTATGAAGAGAACCACATTCTTTAACTTTGGAAAATATAATTAAAGATGTATTATTATAAACACAGAATGGCAAATGACTGTGCTTGTAAGTCTTCAGAAGCAATGAAAATGAAGACTATATTTTATTTGTATCACTCATTTAGAAATGTTATCACATTAATGAACATTTCTATTCCCCCGTATTCTGGACTTTAATTCAAAAGAAGCTTGGTGGGAATTTTATCATTTATAGATTTAAAATATAATCCTCTGAATATAGCCATGTTTCACTAAAGCTTACAGAGCCACACTACCTTGCACCTGAGAGACTCATGCAATATTGTACTGAACAGAAGACCAATGACAATCCAGTATCTTCGATTCTCCACAGCCTCCTTTCTTCCTATCCCTGGGTATATGCAGCAGGACAGCCTTATTGTTTGTGTTTGTACTTTGTCAAAGTAAAGTAGTAAGAGGTGGGTGTCTGAGAGGTGAGTGGACTGTGGGGACTCCTTCATTGGTAATGAGGTTGAGGCCTTTACAAGGGACTTCTTGATACTTTTGGTATCTGGCCTTTCTGCCTTCTGTCATAGGATACAATATTCCTCTCTGTGAAGCAAGGAGCTTAGATCTAGGGAGCTGCCCTCACAAGAAAGCTAAGCTTACTATTACCTTAATCTTGGATTTTTTCATCCTCCAAAAAAGGTGAGAAAAACAAATTTGTTCTTTACAAATTATGTACTCTGTGGTATTTTGTTAAGAGCATCATTGAATGGGCCAGGACATAAGTAGTAACCAGAAGAGTGAGGTGTTGTTATCCTGCCTGACAACATATAAGCAGCTTTGAAAGGGGAAAAATGTAGGAAGGGATTGAAGTAAACAATGTGAGTAGCTGGTACTGCTGTGAATGGAACATTCAGAACAATCCCAGTGTAGGCTCAGAAGAAGAGAAAACTCAGGAAAAGCCTCAGTCTTCTTAGCAATTATCTAAGTGGATATAGTCACTGGTAATGTTGATTAAAATATGGACAGTAGGGGCCAGGGCTATACCTCTATGGCTTAAGTGTCTGCCTGGCAAGCACAAGGTCCTGAGTTTATTCCTTGGTATCATAAAACGGTAACAGTAATAATAATAATAATAATAATAATAATAATAATAATAATAATAATAATAATAGAGAGAGAGAGAAACAGAGAGATAGACAGTGGCTGGTAGTACAGCAGCCAGACAGGCAGGCAGGCAGGCAGGTAGGCAGACAGACAGACAGAGACAGCCAGGAAAACAGAGAAAGATAGCAACAAAAAACAGAGAGACAGAGACAGAGACAGAGACAGAGAGAGGGATAGCAAAGATTATTCTCATGAGGTATCGGATGGGAATAAAAACCCAAGTATTAGGAACTGCAGGAAGGGTCATCCTTATTGTAAATTGACCAATAACTTCTAAGGGCTTTCAGAAGGCAGGACTAATGAGTGACTAACTAGGATATTTGTTGGAAGAAATCTCAAAACAAAGCATTTAGGTTGCTATTGGCCCTTCTTAAATGTAAGAAGAGCCACACAATTTATAGATGAATTTGTGGTTAAAAAAGAAAAGCAAAACAACAATTGGAAACACACTCATCTGGCCATGCAATGAATATATAGCTCAGTATTTAAGAGAGAAAACCAAGGGTGTGGTCATCTGGCCTTGGATGAGGAGGTAAGTATAAACAGCAGGGCACTTGACCCCAGGCATCAGCACAACGGGAAAATATCCTCAAATGCATTTCAGACATATTCAGGGATGCTGTGGCCAACATTGCCCAGTGTGCCCAGCTTAAAGAGTGCCTTGAGTTCATTTAGCGAGACTCTGGACTTCAGGCTTTTGAGTTGGTGCTGCCACAAGTTAAGACTTTTAGGGTACTGAGGCACAATTAATGTGCTTTTCATGCAAGAAGACACAAATTTCATGGAGGACTAGGAGTAGAATGCAACTGTTTGATGGTATTGTCTGTAGGACAGTATTAAGTGATGAAACCATGAAAGCTCTTCCCTCATGAATGGGATTAAGGCTCTCATAAATGAGCCACCATTCCCAACTCCTTTTTAAGAAGTTCATTTTTCTGCTTTCCATCATGTAAGGACACAACATCCTCACCTCCATGAGAACCACTATGGAAGTAGAAAGTAGCTCTTTCCAAATAGCTGAACCTTCTACCACCTTGATCTTATATTTCCCAAATTTTAAAACAAGGAAACATAGGCTGGGGGATATAGCTCAGCAGCATAAGCACCTGCCTGGCAAGTTCAAGGTTCAGAGTTTGATCCCCAGTGGGGGGGGTGGGGGTGGGGGGGGGGAATCAAAACTATGAAAACATAAAATAAATCTGTATTTTGTAAAAATAATCTATAGTCTATGCTATTCTGTTACAAAATGATGAGAGAACAAAGCTAGACAGTGAAACTGTAAAAGGGAAGGTACCATTGTTCCTTTCTGCCCCCATTTATCCTTTTCACTGAATTGCTAAATACTATCAACTCTTTTTCAGACATTGTAACTCACAGCATCATACTTTATGTACTATGAGGAACTTCTAGTAAGGTCCTCTTAGAATTTAGCTTAAAATGTTAGAAGAATTGTCATCCTACCTTATTTGTAATGATGGTAAATATCTGAATAGAAAATAAATGGACCATAAAATTTTTAAAATGTGATTTTAGCTTTGTGCTTCCATCACTCAAAGAGCTACAGGGTCTGCTTGTTTACTCAAGGGTCAGATTTAAGTTCATCATCAGGAATATCTGTTCCCCCATCCTCTCCACTAGCAAAATATTTCTAACTTAAATTTTTATATCAAATTATGTTATAGTAAATCTCAACTAAAGGTGTATAATATTCATCAAAGTCTACTGAACTAGACTCTCAAGAGAAGAGATCTCACCATATACTTTGTTTGAAAAATAATTCTCAGGTGATTCAGATGGGCATTACCTATTAAGAACTGCTATCACAAGAGTTTTCATACCTTCCCCATGTGCTTATTGAAGAGTTAAAACATTTTAACTAGAAGGGAACTTCCCATGTCTCTCCAGGCATCTAGAACCCACAGTCATCTGGCATATTCTATTTGAACTATGCCAAATTGTAAAAACACTTGAATTGACAATGTTTTAAAAATTCTAAAAACAAGACTGGACCACACTGGGACAGTTGTCCCTACGTAAATGACTGGCTGAACTGAGATGGACATGTGAATTTAGGGAGGGCTATGTTCCTCAAAGCCACCTTCTCACCACTCTCAACTCTCTTTTACACTGATCAAGGGCTGGCCCTTGCAGACATCTGCGTTTGCAATGCATTATCTAGTCTGACCCTTTTGGACACCAGCAGCAAAATCTGAAAACCAAATGATCCTTCTTATTCCTTTAATTTATAAATGAAAATTTTTAAATGCTAGAATTATTACATGCAGTTTCAAAGTTAGATACAAGGCTTCTGACTCGTAAACACATTATCTTCTCTCTCTCGAATTCTTTGTCTAAGTGTTTTTATATTAGGCTAAAATTAAATGAAGATGGATGAGTAAGAAGCCACATCTCTACTGTCTGTGCTTCTTAGTTCCCAATCATGAAGCTACTTCACTTCCCACTTAAGGCTCTTAAATAAGATACTCTATTTATTTTATGAGTTTCAGTTTATCCTAGAATTACAAACAAACTCAAGAACTTTGAACTACCTTACACTTGAACGTATGGAATTTCAGCTCCTTCTACAGCCTGTTCTCAATCCTTTGCACAAGCTGCTCTTTGTCTTTGGAAAAGACTCTTCCCTTGTTCCTCTTAACCTACGAACCTAAAACAGTGTTTTATAGGGAGCCCAAATTGTATATTCCTGTTTGCATGACTTAGCATCCTTGTGAATCTTTACCTACCCCTACTACCAACACCCAGCTTAGCTTAGGATATACCTACTGACATTTACAGAATTTGGATACCACAAAAGTTACAAAAAGTAACACCTCTCTTGCTCTTTCACTCTGTTGATATCAGCTGCTGTGTTGCCAACTGCCCGATGAAGAGGCTCTTTGGAAAAGAAACAAGGGAATTTCTAAACCAACAGCTAGCAAGGAAATAAGGCCTTCATTCTATCAGTATGTGAAGAATTTAACCAGGCCAACAAATAGTAATTGAGCCTGGACATATAGTCTGCTCCAGATAGGCAGTGTTGCTCCAATTGGGAAGATGATAGGCCTGGCCAGTGCCTTGATATAAAGCCTTTGAGAGACCCGGGCTGGAGGCCTACCTTCAAACACAAGTGGCAGCATTACTCCTCCCAGGACATACAGGCTACAATGCAGACACACCATCACTTTCTATGATCACATTAGCTCATTCCTTAAAATGCTTCTCTCCGTGTATCTCTCTCTTCCAACTTAGTCCATATTTTCCCTATCTCTCTGAAGAAACGTTACTGCTACAAGCAGGGTTCTTTGATAAGACAGAACTGAGAAAGAGAGAAAAGAAAAGGAAGGAAGAAAGGAAAGGAAGGGAAATGGGAAGAAGAGAAGGAGGGAAAGAGAGGAAAACAGGAGGGGAAGAATGAAGGGGAGAGAGGGCATGAAAGAGGAGACAGGAAACAGAAAGAATTTATTAGAGGATTGGTTCAGTCAACCAGAGAGGCTGAAAATTTCCACCATAGGCTGGAGAAACAGGAAAGTGAATAGTATAGCTAAGGTCAATGGCAAGAGCTTATAGGGCCACTGGTGTGAGTCCTGACACCCAAAGGACAGAGAATGTGTGTTGTAAAGTTCAAGGGCATATCACATTCTGTAGAGATTTATTAGAATATCAATGATTGATGGAAAATAATAGTTCCATCTTAAGTCTAAGGTGTTTGATATTCAGAAAGATAGTGATGTTAAGTTCAAGTGCCTATGTTATAGAGTAATAGCATCACTAAGCTACTCTCCTGGAGGGTTAACAACTTAAGTTTGCAGAACAGAAAATAAGAGAAAAAGAAGGGCTACAAAGATAGGCAATATTTTGGCCCTAGCCCTGCTAGGTGAGTGAGAACTCAGGACATAAGAGAACCTATACTGTAACATCCTATAGCTCAGTGGTGTCCCAAATTTTCTATTCAAGGAGATTATGGGGCCACAGAGGAAAGGGATTGATGATATATAGTGTGCCTAAGGAGAGCAACCTAGAGAGACAACATTCAGGCTTTCGAAGAGAACAAATTGGTCAAGTAGTGGCCGTGACTCGTCTGGATGGCTGACACTGACAGAAGTTCTACAAAACGCTGTACATGGTTTCAAGCTAAATCCTGAGGGGATTTGACTGACCTTGTCAGATACAAAAGTTACATTTTTTGTTATATAGGTCTTGCTTCAAATTGGTCTTAACGATACAGCAGAAAAGTTTAACACAGGTATAATAAGCAAAGCCAGATTAATATGCTGAGCTGTAAAAGGCTCAAGTCAACAGCATCTGATATTGCCAGCTCTGCTGATAACCTACTACTATTATGGACTATTGGACTATATGTACAACTACTTTTTATTAGTTCAATGAGAAGAAATACTTGTACTAATAGTGTTTAGAAGAGTTATGTCTGCATCTTTTACTCTGAACAACTACTATGACGACAACAACATGCATTGTATTAATTACTGTGGCTGTCCTGCTGATGTGTTTTGAAACTGTCTCATTGTTATTTCTTTCTTATTAAAATTAATACAATTTAAAAAATAAAATAAATGAAAAATTTAGAAAATAAAGTTCAAGGGCAATGGAAAAAGACAGTGTTCAGGAAGAGGAAGAGCCAGAGTTTACTCTCTTTCCACCTTCATGTTCCACCTTCATGTGTTCCACCACTTCAGTCTGTCAGAATGGAAACAGTCTATACTGAAGGACTTTTCCAAGCTCAGTCACCATCCTAAGCACAAACCTTTCCCAGAAACCCCCAAACAGACCTGCCAGGAGAGCCTAATCATTCTAATTAAATGTCAGACCACCTGGATTCTCTTTCTGCAGAAGAGGGACAGGCCCAGTGCCCACTAACATACGGAAAATAATTAATGCTTTATCAGCTAAATTTTAATCTAGCCAAGTTAACACTCAAATCGGCCATCACAATAGTTACAACTTTCCAGCCAGATATATAATGTGGCACAAGTATATATGGCACATACATGTGTTTATCACATTAAATTATACATGCTTTTTTTTTGAAAGCATAAGGTACTGCAATCAGAGTCTTCATACTGAGCTTCAAGTTCAAATCTATTTTTTAAAATTTTGAGATAGGGTCCTGCTAAGTTGCCTACGCAGGCCTTGAATCTAAAATCCTTTTGCATCTGCTTTGCAGAATGCTCAGGTTACAGGTATGGGCCACCACATCTGTCTTATAAATAATTTTAAAAATTCTAATATGGTAGACTTAAAGTCCTATTAAGATAGGGACTACTTTCATTATGTTTGTAAAGAAATCTACAGTTCTAAGTATGTGTCTACTTTAGGACAGGGGCCCAACACATATCTGTTAAATAAATAAGTAAATGATTTAGCTTCAGTAGCAGTGTTTTCATATATCTTTTAAAAGCAACAGAGAAGTCCTCAAGTTCTCAATGAATAAAATTATATGCATCTTCAAAAAAGGAATAAATGTTAAAATTATAAGGTTCTACACATTTTCTTTATGAATAATAAAGATGTAAAGACAAATAATGACATACATAGAGACAAAAATGGGAGATTTAATGGAGTTGGAGAAAAAAATGAATATGAAATTCAGAATAACAAATTTAAAGTTTTGTAGACTCAGTTACAGCTACTAGAAATAATTTTATGTCAGATAGATTTTGACTAGGAATA
>PVKN010036879.1:0-11352 GCA_004027915.1 Capromys pilorides
GGAAGTTCTTGATTTGAGCCTTTTACAGCTCAGCATACTAGTCTAGCTTTAATTTTTATGCCTCATGGTTAAACTTTTCTGCTGGATGTTTAAACCAAGTTAAAGCAATACCTATATAACAAAACATTTAACTTTTGTATCTGAAAAGGTCAATAAAATCATCTCAGGATTTACCTTGAAACCATGTACAATGTTTTGTAGACATTTAGTCAGTGTCATCCATCTGGATGTGTCACGGCCATTGTTTGACCAATTTGCTCTCTGTGGAAGCCTGAGAGAATGTTTGCTCTCTATGTGATTCTCCTTAGGCACACTATACATTGTTGATCCCTTTCCTCTGTGGTTCCACAATCTCCTTGAGCAGAAAATTTGGGACTCTGCTGAGTTATTAGATGTTACAGTGCAGAATCTCTTATGTTCTAAGAATCTCCAACAGGTTTTTCACACTGAGGATAGCAATATATAATACTAAAACCATGATTGGAATGTCTGTCATTCTGGTCATTTAGATATGTGCTGCTTCTAATGTCATTTCAATTATTGCTATATTCTCTCTCAAGTAAATGTTTGTTTTTTTAAAAAAAGAAAAAAAAACAGGTAACAAAAGAGAATATGAGATAGGAAAAATATGTATAATCTTAGTTGGCAGTTATCAGCAAAAATCACTGGTTCTTTTATGGTAGAAGGCTCATTTAATAATTTGGCAGCATATTCCAAGAGTTCTCATTTGGAATAAATAAATGAATAGATAGATAGATAGATAGATAGATAGATAGATAGATAGATAGATAGATAGATAGATAGATAACTTTTTCATTATTCAGGATAAAGGAAAAACACAAGGCATATTTTCCTTTTATGTTATTCACAAGATTATTTATTTCTCTATCTCAAAACACTGAAGGAGAAAAGGAGAGACTCTCAGAATATATCTGCTAAGGTTGAATGCCATGGAAGTAAGATTATTTACATACACATTTATGACTAAAATTCTAGAAATATTAGTAGCACTTTTAATCTTAAAATTGTGCCACTTTGAATTATGTGTAATATGGTGTCCTGAGACAAATTGATTCATGGGTCAGTTGATATTTTGGTGGACGTTTCTGCTTTACTTTGGATTTCTGGGTATACATCACTAGATATTTTCAAGACTAGTAACTTCAAGTCAAAGTAGTTTGTGATTTTCAGTATATGAAAATGTGGAACATCTACAAAGCACTTCTACTACTTGGAAATTTTCCTTTATGAGATAATTATTTTATCATCTTATTAGGTGTGCTTTGCACATGAGCTGGGCACCTGTTGTGTGTTGTGAATAATGTTATCTTACTCCCTAATAGAACCTAGTAACATTTAGACAACAATTGGAAATTGGAATACATTTTCTTCTATGAACTATTCTTGTAGAGTCTGATATTTTCAATGTTATTTTGTAGGTATAAAGGTCTATAGAGTTGAATAGCACTACTGAATTGGTAAATAAAAAACTCCCACCCCATTGATAAGTCCACATAACTGAGGCTGAACTGAGAGAGACATGCTGTTAATGAATGGGTTGTAGGACGGAATTCAAGTATACTTATAATGTTATCCTGTGCATTCAGGAGTCTCTGTGTACACATTTTACACTTAAGTGTCTTTGTAGTTCTTGGGGTATGGGTGATATACATTTACTTTAATTACTTTGTTGGCTACAGAATATTTCTCTTAAATGACTATCAATTAACTCCTGGCACATAAAAGATATTTACAAGCATCTCCTGGAGACACTAAATTGTTCTGGAAGTAGGAAACAGTAAGATCAAATAGGACTGGAATGCCTGTGTGAAACAAAAGAAAAAAAAAGAGAGCAATGGCTCTCTAAATCAGTGTACAAAGAATGCACATTCCATGGCACAAACTTTTTAGAAATTTCAGTTCATTACATTAGATATGCAACTGAAAAAACCTGCATTTTAAAACAGAATTGTGGATGTTTTTGATGCAGTTGCCTCATTCCAAATATTTGAAAAGAAGTCAATTAGAGAAAGAATTTTAAATCAGAAAATGCGGAGAAAAGAAAAGATTTCACTAGGTGACAACAAATGGTGACTAGATTATATGGAGAAACAGACATTCTTGATCCTGCTTGAAAATAAGCAGCTGAAGGAATGATGTTGGTACTAATATACCAGAAAACAACCTAAGAGTGTTGGTAAAAGTCACATTTACCACATTAAATATCTATAAAGACCACTCTAGGTGAGATTAATGATTCCACTCTAATCTCTCCTCCTGCAGTAAAATAGTGAAAGCAGTAATCTGAAAGACAAAGTTCAGCACACAGTGCTCAGCACATAGTAATCAGTAATGTCCTGATTCATGGGCAAATAGTAGTATGGAATTTGTATATGAGAAGCTGTTGTCAAGAAACAGTTGGAAGCACAGAGAGGGTATAATTCATACTTTATGGCCACTAATATCTCAAATAGTAGGTGGGACTACAGGCAGAGAACAGAAACATAAGTGCACTATTATACATGTCCTTATTGTTTGATCATAAAGGTGTTATTGTGGCAATGGGACTGATTTCTTCACATTTCCTGGCTCTTTGTCCTAATCTCTTTCATCTTTTGTCCCTTGCCTACTTATTACACATACAGTATAAATGGTTAGATAGATTTTGTCAAAGTCAAGTTTTTACTTAAATACTGGGTATGTTTCACTCTAGTGACATAGGAAGGAAATAGGTTAGAGTGAGTATATCCCATAGGGAAGGAAGCTGTTCTCACTCAGGATAGAATACGGAAAGTCTAGAAGCCTGTAGATTATGAAGGAAATAGAGGAAAAACAAGTGCCAGTGAAAGAAAACTAAGAAGTAAATGACCTCAAGCTTAGAAAGATCAGAATTCTAATCCAAGCACTATGATGTAGAAAGTGTACAAGCTTTCTAACACTTATAAGGGCATAGAACTTCACCGAGTTCATTTTCACATCTCTAATATGCTGGATGACCTTGACTGTGTGAATTTAACAGGCTTAGAAATTACCTGGGGATATTTAGAACACACTTCAGGAAGTGTCTGGTTGGGCCACAAAAACATGATCTTAGGTAAAATAACTATTCCCTCACTCCCGACTTCATATGATTTTACTGGTAGGTTCCCCAGCCACCATGAATTAGACATCTTTGCTCTACCAGTGCCTTTGGCCATGATGTTCTTCACTTGGAATCAGATAACTATGGGGTAAATCCTCTGAAAAGTAAGTGAATTTATTTACTTTTTATGTGAGCTAATTTAAACTTTTCCTTTTTTAAGTTATTGGTGTCAGATATTGTATTCTAGCCATAGGAACACTAACGCAAAAAATTAGAGCAAAGAAACAAGTTTTTTTTTTTTTTTTTTTTTTTTTTTTTTTTTTTTTTTTTTTTTTTTTTTTTTTTTTTTCTACGTGTATACAGTACCATGTGGTTTAGAAATATTTGGATCAAAAACTGACATGCATTTGGAAATGTTTGAAGAAACAAGCTGGAACAGCTGCAGAATCCTGTGAGGAGAACTTGATGGACAAATTTTGTCAGAGCTCAGAAGAGCAAAATAGTAATAAAAATTCAGAAAGTAAAGACAGGGCTACTTGTGCTTCAGTTAGGAACAAATACACTGGCAAATGAATGAGAGGCCATGTGCACTCTCTGTTGGAAAAAAAAAATCATTAAACCTGTGTATTTTTCTTTCCATGTCTCGAGACTGTGAGAAACTAAAATTAAGTTCAGTTGACTAATGGATCTGACAGAAGAAATTTCAAAGCAGTCCACCAGTCAGGCTGTGTCATGCAGCCTGTTGACTACTTTTATACAGTTTGTATTGACATTGAGGGGCAAAACAGAGCAGAAAAAAATGACAAATGCAATTTTTCCCCAGAATAAACCATACACAAAGTTGTGGCTTCAAGTAAGTATAGTTATTAAAAAGATTGACCCCATTATGGGCCAGAGAGATAGCTCAGAGGTCTAAAATGTCTGCTGAGGCAAGCTTTGGAAACTTCAGGGACTGTGGTTCAATCCCAGGCACCACATGCTGCGCCAGCCTGATCCCCTGGGCAGGCTGAGCTGGGCATAATATAAATAAATAAATAAATTTAACAATATTAACTCCATTAAAAGGGAATCTGATGTTTTGTATTAAGAATAAAATGAAGAAGGCCTGGGAGATAGCTTAGTGGCATAAATGCCTGCCAAGCAAGCACAAGGTCCCAAATATTTAATGCCCAGTACTCAGAAAAGCACAGCAAAGCAAAAGAATAAAAACAAATATTTTTTGTAGACATTTCAAGTATCAGCAAGATTTCAACCATTACATATTCAAAAGTGCAAAATCTACACCTTTTATTTGTGAATATATACCCAGGGTTGACTAAAGAATTGGCTATTTCAGTTTTATTGTACTGTACAGCCACCCACACACTCACACTGCTGAAATCACTGTCCAAAGTGGCCGGGCTATTGCTCTCCTGATCTTGGCATTGTCTACATCATGCTGGTTGTACTGGCATACAGAATAAGAGTTGTGGTGTCAAAAGTTCTTTTCCCCAAATTTCAAGGGAATACATGGAGGCCAGGAAAGCTATCTCTGAGAAAGTAGTGCATGACAATTTGGGAATGAAATTAAAGGGACAATGGAGACCTCCAAGAAGTCAGACATGCGAGGAATGTGCAACATCTTTCAGAGAAATTTTATGTTGGTGAATAGAGTCAACTCAAGAGAGATCATGTGTGTTCCAACTGCCATAGGTGTGGAGCTGTTGAAGCTCTTTGGAGCTCATATTTTATTACTGTGTTGCTCAGATGCCAAATATAAAACTTCAGAATTTAATGCTTGTGTGACTGGGTTTTAATCTTGCTTTGACCGTCTTTTCCTGTATGTTTATTCATTTTTTTGAAAAGGAAATGATTACTCAGGTCCATTTTACCTTGGGATTATGTAACTTGCCTTTGTTTTTGTTTTTGTTTTTGTTTTTCATTTTCACAAAGGTTAACAGCAAAGAGTTGGCCTTGAGTTTCACAATAGACATAGAGTTCAGTTTGTCAAAAACACAGTAACTATTGATACTTTGGAGAAGTAATTACTACATTTTCCATTGTAGTTATGTCACATTAGGTACAATCATGACCTTATCTTAATTAGTATGTTTTAAGGAGATCTGTTAGAGAGTCAAGTTGACAAAAGAAGGGTAAGATGGTTAAGTTTGATTGTATCAATTTGATTGGTATGAGAGACAAAGAAATTGTTGCAGCACATTTCTGGCTATGCCTAGGTGGGTTGTCAAGGTATAACCATGAGCACTATATCTGGTCTCTGAGCACTTCAGTTCTCCCACTCTGCTTCATGACCTCCATGAATTAAGCAGCTTTACTACACAATGCCCATCCACTGTGATGTCCCTGCATTGGAGCTTGTCTACCTAGGATGAAATAAACTGAAAACATGAGCTAAATCAAAGTTCTCCTGCTTTAAGTTGTGGATGTTAGATACTGAATCCCATCATTAAGAAAACTTATATATGTGTTTAGTGAATGGCTATAATAATATTTCTGTCTTTAATGGTATTATTCTAATAGTTGATTAAAATAGATTAATATAAGTAATGCAGCAATACCTTTTCAACTTAAAAGAGTTGTCTGCTATTGACAGACACCTAGGTTGTTTCCACAGCCTAGCTATTGTGAATTGCACTGCTGTAAGGATGTGAATGTGCTTTTATATCATACAGATCGTAATTATTTTAGGGACATGTCCAAGAGCAGTACAGCTTGTTCAAGTGGTATTTCTATGCTTAGTCTTTCATGAACCTCCAACAAATGGATAAAGAAAATATAATATATTCACAATGAAATATTACTCATCACAAATACCATGACATAATGGTTATTTTCAGGAAAATAGATGGAAATAGGAAAGTTAGGTAAAATGTTTCTTCTCTTATAGGAAAAAAAATAACTAGAATTAATTATGGAAAGAAAATACAGAAGAGTGGGGCAGAAATCAGGAGATGGACTACTGAAGATGGAAGAGACAAGTGGAAGAGAAGAGAAAAGGGACAGAATGAAACTGAAATTCGTTAAAATATATTAAATTTATGTACTGATTTTTAAAAATAAATCCTTCAAAACGTAATGTTAACATTCACTAATATATTAAAATTATCTCCATATCTATGTATCTGAACTAATACCAACCTCTGTCATGTTCTGATTTCCTGGTGATATAGGAAAGTACTAGGGATATATGTAGTTATGCTAATTATATATAAATATATGAGAAAGACTTTCATTGTTATTGACAGCTGGAAGAACCTGTGATTGCTATTTTTTCTCCTTGTTCCCAAGTGGTGTCTTTTCAGTTTTCTAGTAATAATAATAAGGCAGGACTTTGTAGAATATGGCATGATTTTCTCTATGTACTTTACAGAAATTCATTTTGGCAAAATGCAATAACTAACATCAGGGCAAATCCAGATAGAATAAGAAAGAAGTACTGAGCTTAAAAAAAGCTAATATGCACATACTTTTTCTTAAGTTGTATTTTATTAGTACATACATTTAGTATAAAATGATTGCTTAGATACACATTTCTTGTGTTAAGAAATTACATGTACATACCCACACCCAGGTTTCTTTTCTCATCTCCTATGATTTTCCATCCTCTCAACTCCAAAACATATTGGCTCACTAATTTTATTGGCATTAATTTTTTCTGTTCTACACTCATCAAATTAAAAAAGGTGCTCTGTGAAAACTGTCAGAACTTCAATGATATTTTCTGTTTTTCATGTATAATATACTGGACATTAGACACAATATCAAAACTGGTAGAAATACAATTTTACAGTCATACACTAATTGTGACTAATAAAGAACTTTTGCATAAGCAATCCACATGACAGTGTTATAGTACAGTTTTGGCAAGTATTATTCTCTATCCACTTATTAAAGCAAATATGAGGATAAGGAAAGAATATGCACATTCATTATGCATCTAACCACTGCTTAAAATTATATATATATAATATATATATATATATATATATATATATATATTATACACAGATTCATATATTCAAGAGTCAGATGCTATCCACTGTATGTTAGAAATATGTAGACAATACTGCAATACTGAGAAGGTAAGAACCACATAAAATTGACAATAGTAGTAAGTAGCAAATACATAGCACCACTGAACTAGTAACATACTACCATTTAAATTCAATATAAATGTTCACATTACCAATGCACATCACACTCAAAGTTAGTAAAATCAAGAACACATGGTTAACGACAGGACCAGTATGTTTTATCCAATGTTTGTGACTATAAAATATTAACATATATGCAAATCCCACGCGGATCTTTGTAAAGTGCGGAATCTGATTTACTAGCTGAAGAATGAGGGCTGAAACTACACTTCTCACAAGCTCTGTAATGGTGCCTGTATGATTGCTGTTTAGTATGGAAAGTACAGTTAAAACTGCAAAGTCTTAAATCACAATAGAAGCTCTCAGATAGAAGGAAGGATTTCACAGGTACAATATATAATTTCCTGGTTTGAGAAAAACAGCGAAATAAAAGATAACTGTTGTATCTAAAATATGGTTATCTTCTACGTTTATATCTATAGCACATCTCATCAGCTTAAAATGACTAGTTTTGTATTCCTTATTTGGGTAATGTGTGCATTTTCAGTATTTTCCAAATTTGCCCAATCACAAGAATTTCCTTTCTGAAAATGCAAATTAGTGCATTCACCTCAGATAGAATGAAAGATATATTTATCAAAAGGTGCTAGAAATGTACATTTTATCATTCTCTTCATGAAAACATTATTGGGACTAAAACATCAGTGATCACAAAGGGAGACAAACAATATTCATATAAAATGCCAAAGATTGAATGTTTTAACAAGTTTTATCTACAAAAGCAAAACCATATTTGACATGCTCACCAGTTTTGACAATCTTTGGATTAAGAGATTTTATATATATGAAGGCAAAGAATTGAGAAAAACTACAAAGAAGTGAAACATCATCATTCCCCCGGGTACCTCATAAAGTAGCCAGAGAAAACAGAAACCTGTGCAAGGGATACTTTTACATATTTATATGTACATAACATTAATAAAGAAAAGACTTAGAAGAAGTCAAAGTTCTAAAGACAGAAGTGGTTGGCAGACATGACTCAAAGGGGAATAAGATTCTTTCTGCCCACAAACTCTAAACCCCTGCCTAATGGCTGGCCAACCATCTCCAGCCAGCAGTCAGGCCCTGTACTCTGCCAGAACTTCCTGTATGCAGCCAAAGATCAGGCTGGTGTGGAACCTAACAGTGGAACCCACGGCAGAGCAACTAGGAGCATGATCCAGCCAGCTAATTGAGGAGCAGAAAGCTTGCCAGTGGGTCAAAACAGGGACACATCCCCAGACTGCAACAAGAAGCCAAGCACAGCAGCCAGACCCAAACCAGGCACAGCTGGACCAGGAACAATTTCTAGATTGATATTCTTCTAAATAGATATCAATCACCTTAAAAAGGCCTAAATGAGTCAGTAACCTAACCCTCAATAGTAAAAGACCCTTGTGCTATTCAAGCTGCTTGCTACGTGACTCTCTTCCCCATTCAGTATTGACTTTAATCAATTTTACCTGAGCAATGGTGCTTGTAAGCTCATTGGTTGGACACAGTTTTGTCCCACCTCATGCTCACCTAAGCGAGTTTCCATGGTTTCCATCTTAAGCCGGCCCCACCACATGGTTTTGCAATATAAAAGTCCCTGGAAGAGACAGCTTTTGGGGGACCACCTACTCAGGACCCCCCACCGCTCCCTCTCTCAGACAGGAGCTTTCTTTCCCTCAATAAATATGTTCTGCTCATTAAACTTATTAAGAAAAGAAAAGCTGAGACACACTTCTAGAACCAGATCTATGAGAACATTCTCTCTCTCTCTCTCTCTCTCTCTCTCTCTCTCTCTCTCTCTCTCTCTCTTTCTCACTCAGAGGTGATCAGATACATCAAATAGAAGAACTCCTTCCCTGGCCCACTGGAAGTACAGCCGATCCAGCAGTCAGACCCATTGCATGAGTGAGAAGCCCTCCCCTGACCCTCAGGCAGCTCAGTCAACTCAGCAGCCTGGTCTGACTGACAAAACCACAGGCACGCAGTTCTACAAAGGTCACTACTATACAGAATGATACAGAAAATGAGTAAAAAGCAATGCAATCTCAGGTCCTGAGCCCACGAGAAACAAATACAGGAGACATTACCATAGAAGAAAATGGGAATCATGCAGCTGAAATCTCTGAATTTGTAGCATCTAAATTAACAAACAAATGCAGAGACATATAATGGAACTGGGATTGGATATAACCTCTGAATTTAAAAAAGAAATTTTTGAATTATTAGTGTCTGATGTAAAAAAACAGCTGCAGAAAAGCATGGAGGGAATCAGATTAGAAATAACCTCCAAAGTTAAAAATGTCATCTCTACATTAATAGCGTCTGGAGTAAAAGAACAACTACAGAAAGGTGGAGAGGAAATGAGAGCACAAACAACCTCTGAAGTAGAAAAATAAAGGATAACTATAATGAAAGATTTAATAAATGACTCTAAAGAAGACATTGATAAAAAATCAGAGGAGATTAGAAAAATGTTGAAATCCTTTGATGAGTAATATAGGAAAGAAATATATCACATGAAATTGTTCAAAGTGATATACAAAAGATAAAATCTCAGTCACAGCCTTGCAAGACAGTATGAATGAAAGTGAAGACAGGATTTCAGATCTTGAAGACATAGTCACAGCCAGTGAAAAGGTAAGAAAGGATCTCAGAAAAACAACCATGGTGCAGGAAAAAGTAATTCAACATCTGCAAGATGATGCAAAAATGAACAACGTGTGATTAATACAAATCGATGAGTTAGAAGGAGTCAATACAAATGATATAAAAAGAATATTGAGAGAAGTAATAGCAGAAAAATTTCCAAATATGAGAAAACAATCTGCCATTCAGGTAACTGAAGCATACCTTACTCCAAATAATATCAACCCAACTAAAAACACACACAGACATATAATAGTCAAGATTGCAGATATCCAGCAGAAGAATAATATACTAAAAGACACTAGAGGAAAAAAATCACATTTAAAGGAAAACCCTTCAGAATAACAGAAGATTTCTCTTCAAAAACCATGAAGTCAAGAAGAGCATGGAGCAGAGTGCTTCAAGTCCTCCATGAAAACAAATTCCAGCCCAGAGTGCTATAGCCCACAAAACTCTCAAGTATGCAGGAGAAGTGAAATATTTCCATGACAATGAGCAACTCAAGAATTTTATGATGTCAAAACCTATCCTACATAGACTACCAAAAATATTTTAGAGGGAGACTAAAATGACATGATCTCTACAAATGAGACCAGAAAGAACACACCAAATAGGGCACCAATTAAAGAGGAGAAAAATCAGTAAACACTAGTGAGTAAAAGACATGTGAATCATAAGTCAATACATTTCAATTATAATCATCAATGGAAATGGACTCAATTCTTCAATTAAAAGAAATAGACCAGCAGAGTGGATAATGAAACAAAATCCAACAATATGCTGCATACAAGAAACAGACTTAACTCATACAGAAACTCATAGGCTAAAAGTTAAAGGATGGAGAAGAATGCTACATGATCCAGGACCTCAAAAAATAACAATACTGATTGCAGACAGTATAAACTTCAAACCAAGACTGATCAAATGAAATAAAGATGTACACCACATACTGGTTAAGGGAGAAATTCAAGACAAAGATGTAGCACTCATAAATATGTATGCACCCAACATGGGAGCACAAAGTTATATCAGACAAATCTTAATAGACAAGAAAAATCTATTATCCAATAACACAATCTTAACAGGAAACCTTAACACCCCATTATCCCAAAAACATAGGTCAAACAGGCAAAAAATTGGCAAAGAAGTAGCAAAAGTGACCTATAGCTCACTCTGATAAAGGCCATATATAACAATCCAACAGCTAACATAATTCTAAATGGGGAAAAGCTGAAGTCTTTTACTCTCAGATCTTGTACAACAAGGATGTCTCCCATCACCACTCCTATCCAATATAGTTCTAGAATCAATAGCTACAGCAATTAGACAAGACAGAGAAATAAAAGGAATAAGAATAGCTAAAGAAGAATTTAAGCTATCGCTATTTGCAGATGGCATGATAATCTACTTGGAATATGCAAAGAACTCCAAGAAGCTACTAGAATTAATACGCAAATTCAGTAGCATAGCAGGATACAAAGTCAATATCCCAAAGTC
>PVKN010036881.1:0-11350 GCA_004027915.1 Capromys pilorides
ATAATAATATATTTATAATATATTTCTATTATATAATGTAACATATTATAATAACATATTTATATTATATATTTAGTAGGGGGGGAGAGGGAGAGAGAGAAGAAATGAAATGTCCTGTAAAGTTATCCAAAATTTCAAAGTTTTGAGCCAGGCTAGCTGGTGCCTGCCTATAATCTCAGCTATGGGTTATGAGATGAGGGGTGATAACTGAAGCAAGAGGCCTCAAGTTCAAGGCCCGTCCGAGCAGCCAGGGGACAGTCTCCAAATAAAATTTGTAAAAGACAAAACAAAACAAAAAAAAGGCTGGGGATGAAGCTTCATGGTAGAGCTCTTACCTTGCATGAGGGAGGCCCTGGGTTCAATCCTTAGGACAGCAGTTAGTCAGTCAGTCAATCAACCCAAAATTTGGAATTGACATTACCTTTCTAAACAGCAAGAGAAACTCCTATGCTCATTCAGGGTTCTGCTTGCAGCTGCAGAAGCGCAAATGACCGAGGTGACGCAAACGTCCGTATGGAGCGCCCAACCTGGTTCACGCACTGTCATTTACTTTACTGTTTCAGAATACAAAAGACTTGCTCTCAGACCAGGTCAGGCCACACTTCTGCACTTCAGAGTCACCGTAAAAGCGTAGCCAGGAACCCCACGGCTGGCAGGGGTGGAAAGCACTACCTAGTTGTAAGCGCATTAGCGAGGGAACACTGGGTACACTCGGCTCCAAGCCCCTTCCCCCAGCCCCACAATAGCAACAGCAAGCCCCGTCAAAGCTGGCTGCAGGACGCCCCAAGAATCCAGAGTCTAAAGCAGGCCTTGGTCTCCTCTGCTATTTCTACAAAGAGTTTTGCCTAGAAAGCTAAGCACTAGGCGCTGAGGAGTGCGGCTCAGCCCCAGGACATTTGCTTAAAATGTGTGAGGCACTAGGTTCAATCCTCAGCACTGTAAAATAAATAAAGGAAAGAAAAACAGGGCTCAATGTTTGCATCACTATAGCTATGGTCTGCGTATAGGTGTCCCCCCAAAGCCTCATGCAGTCATGGGGTGGCTTCTGGAGTTTGTGATTGATTATTGTGGGTGTGGGTGCTGCACCTCCCCTGGGGCAGGGAATTTGCATTTCAGTGTAAGGAAGGAAGAGAAGGTAGCTGCTTGAGCTGCTGCTACTCCTCCCTTCTCTCTTGCTCTTTGCCACCACCATGAAAGGTTGTCCTCTGCCATGTGCCACTCTGCCTTGGAGCCACCTGAATATGGACTGAAACCTCCAGCAACTATGAGCTAAATAAACCTTTCCTTTCTTCATTTTGGGTGTTGGGTGTTTGTCCCAGCAATGAGAGAAGAGTAACTAGTAAGATAGCAAACCGGAGACAGGCTTTGTTCATGGATATGCCTAACAGAGCTGCAGTACATAGCCCAGAGTTTTGCAGGAAGCCAAGATTAATTCCTAGGCTATTCACATCCACTGAACCTGGCACTTCTTGGTCCTCTGTCTTTCACAATTTCCCTTAATTTTCATACTTTTATTCTTCCTACCACATTTTTTTTTTTTTTTTTAGTGGTACTAGGGTTTGAACTTAGGGCCTTTGTACTGAGCTATGTCCTCAGCCCTTTTGAGTTTTGTAAATCTTGAGGTGCAGTCTTACTAAATTGATCGAGCAGGATGGGAACTTACTGTACTATCTTGTAACATTTTCCTTGTCTGTGTGACTAGCTGACTTGTGTCACTTTACTACACAGGTAGTACAGGTGCTTGTTAATATACTGAAATGTATGGAATTAATTCCATGTCCCCAAAAAGGTCTCAATGAGAACCTACTTATACTTGAGCTTCCTTTCCGCATGACTTTGGTACGTGTGCCCTACTGGCCTCTTCATCTTCCCACTGTGCTAATCGGATTATCAGGGGTCACTTTCTGCGCCCACTCAAGCTGAGATCCAAAGCCATCCTTTCTAAGCTACAGAATAAACACATACACAACTATCTACTCTCTAGAAAGGCTGGTCACTTGTTTCCTCTGAACAGAAACTTGGATACACTGCACCTTCAAATGGTACCTCCTAGCTTGACACTGATCACTTACACCTACTTAAACTCCTTTGAAATACACTACAAATGTATGGTCTCCGAGAGTCTTTTACCAGCTGTACTATTTTTCTACTTTGAGCATGTTACCTTCTGATTATGTAAAACATTTCTCTCAATTCAATAAAACTTGTAAGACTTGGGAATCATTTACCTTACTTGTCAAAATTTTACATTATCGAATGAAAAGCTGTGTATTTTAAAACATTAAAGGTGAGGCTGGGGACTGGGGAGATAGCTTGGTCTAAGCATCTGTCGGACAAGCATAAGGACCTGGGTTTGATCCTGGGTACCTCATGTAGTGCTGGCCTTGGAACCCTGGGTACACCAGGCTGGCCATTGAAACCGTGCATGATGGCACACACCTGTAATCTCAGCACTCGTGCTGAGGCAGGAGGATCACCATGGGTTCTAGGCCAGTTTGGGGCACATACTGAATTCAAGTTCTGCTTCAACTTAAGAGTGAGATCTTGTTTCAAAAAATCAAAAAGCAAACAAACAAACAAAAAAAAAGCAGAATAAAAAATTAATAAAGGTAATAAGCAATTTTGCTGGCCATGGCATCACTCAGGAGGCTGAGGCAGGAGGACTGCCGAGAATTCAAGGCCAGCCTGTACTACATAGTGAATTCAAGGCTAGCTTGAACTAAACAGCAAGACCACGTTTTTGTTATTTTTAAATCCTGCTCCAGTCTCACCCTTAGGATCTACCTCTTTGCCACACCTTTACCTGTGTGGTCTTGGTCAGCAGCCAACACACCCTCCTTGGGTATCTCCTGAGCCGGCCCACCAGTGTGGCTTGCTTCTGCGCTTCTTTCTGCAGTGCATTTTCTCCTCCTACCTTGCTTACCTGACTCCACTGTCCCCTTAAAGGCCAACTCTGTAATCACATCAAGTGACTTTTTCTTTCTGTGGACCCATGCAGTTCTGTACCATTTAGTTACAATAAAATCACAGGTCACCTACATAGTAGTTATCCTTTTGTCTTGTTTTCCTGTAGGCAATGAATTAACATATGTCCCCTGGCTGGGACATGATAAATATCTGCCTAGAATTTTCAATTCAACTAGCTTTTAGTCACTGGGAAACTGCTAGAGCTGAGTCAGAATCCCCCACCGAAATGTCACCAGGCAGTTAAGCAAGTGGTTCTGCTTCAAGAGGCCCTCCAGAAGACTCCTTGGGCATTAGTGACCATTTCAGTTCAAGCTCTACATGTGTTCTTTTTTTTTTTTTTTCTGTCTTTTTGAGATAGGGTCTCGCTATGCAGTTCAGGTTTGCCTTCAGCTCACTTTCGTAGCCCAGGCTGGTCTCGAACTCGCACCGATCCTCCTGCCTCAGTCTCCCAAGTGCTAGGATCACAGGTGTGCGCCACCAAACCCTACTCTACGTGTGTTCTATAAGAAGCCTTCCAAAGGTTGAACCTTGGCCTGGGCAGACAGCAATCTTGAACCTGCTTATTATCAACCACTAGAGGAAGATGTGCTCTGTCAGTTATCTTTTTGCTTTCTGCTTCATAAGTGGAATGATGCTGAATGGAATGGCACACACCTATAATGCCAGCACTTGGGAGGCTGAGGCAGGAGGATCACTGGCCAGCCTGGGCTACATACTGACCTCAAGGGCAGCCTCAACTACATAGTGACAAGCTGTCTCAATGAAATAAAGCAAAATAAATGACAACAGCAAAAAAGAAAAAACAAACAAACAAACAAAAAAATGGAAATGCATTTTATATAACTTTAGAGAGAAAGGGGGAACAATCAAAAATAAAATTTATAATAATGATAGGAATAAACTCCAGCGCTAGTATAGTTAAAGCGGCACTGAGCCTTCCCGCAAAAGCACAGAAACTTGAGTGCCTGACACGTGCGGCCACTGTGACTTCCGATCTGCCCTGGGGGACAACAGCCTGCCTCCACAATGCGTCAACCCTGCACCCCAAGCCGGACTCCCCAGTGTTCTCCGTGCAGCTCTGCCAACTCTCAGCTTCACTCCAACACTCTCACTTACATCCACTCATGCGTAGCTGTTTGTGCTTTCTACCTGCTCCTAATGGCTCCCTGTTTCTACTGATTGATACCAAGCCATCTTGGTTTCCTAACAGGACAGAAAGACATGAAAAGTGAGTGAGAAAGTAAGTAGAAAAGGGAGGGCAGCTATGTTCACTGGACACAAGAAAGGCTTTACTCTTCCCTTCCAGTACCTGCGACATACATCACCTCTAGCCCTGAAGAGCACTCCAGGATCCTCCCCTGTAGCTGGGGCGATAGCTCAGCAGCCTAAGTGCTTGCCTGGCAAGAGCAAGGCCCCGAGTCCGATCCCTGGTACCACATGCTATGCTGGCCCCAAAACCAGACGTGCTAGTGCATGGCCGTAATCCCAGCGCTGGGGACACTGAGACAGGAGGAGCACTAGGAGTCTGAATCTTATAACAAGATCCTGTATCGAATACATACATTTTTTGGAAGTAGAACCCTACACATCTGTACTGCTCTATGAAACACTGTCACACATGGACTTGCTCATGTTTCAAGATAGAAAAGAAAATTCCTCTAATTTCCATCCTAGCCCCTGACAATCAGAACACGAGCATTTCCTATCATCAGCTTATCTTAGCGACCGCAGGGAGAAATGTGGTTTTAGAACAGGTACATGTTTGAAGCGGCAGCTGTTGGGATTCCTTTCATTCTAACTTGGAGGCAAGCCACCCGACTAGCAGAGGCAAAAAGGCTCAGGTTGTTCATATCTTGGTCTCCTGCCTCAGCCGGCTTGAAGACACAGTCATCTGTAGTTCAGCACCCAGGCTCCTAACCATGAAGCAACGCTTTCCCCGGATCAGTGTTCTGGTCTGCAGCTCCTGCAGCCCCCTGCACACCTTGCTCTAAGGTGTGCTCTCCGCTAAGCAGCACTCTCCGCAGGACACCAGCCTCTCTGGGCACTGCTGGGCGAGGAGGTGGCGTGGCACCTGGAGGCCAGGGGCACTGCGCGGACAGCCAGCTTGAGTGAGAAGGGCAGAACCGCCTTCCAGTGCAGGTTGCTCAGCTCTGGATTCGACCAGCTCAGCCTCACAGGAGACTTTAAAATATTTCTACTCACTGGGATATTTTTCTACTGCCAACCCAGGGCCATACTTCACATACACATTCTTACTAAATAGTCAGACAGACACCAAGACTCACATCAGAAAGACTCCTCTTTGAGTCCTGCTCCACCACCCAGTAATGTGCTCTGGATCAACCTGACAGCTACTGAGCAGACTGTGGGGGAAAAGGCCTCCACCCTCCATTATCAGTCATGCAGTGCAAAAGTCACATGGAAGACCAGCACAGTGCTTCATAAAACACAACACTACACAAAAAGTGCAGTTGATTCATTTATGGAGAGGCCTTGGTCTACACGTCTTCTGGAAATGGCATAAAAAAGAGTATAACATGTTTTATGGATTAGAGAAAACCATTTGGCTCAAGGGTAATGATCTAGTTTACTGGTGTCTTTTTAAAAATAAGTTAGAATTTAAAAAAAAATAATAGAAACTAGGATAGTCTCCTAATAAATAGAAATAAATTATATTCTTTAAAAACCCCCGCAGAAGCTTAGGCTGGCGATATAGCTCAGTGGTCTAAAGCTCCTGCTTAGGTCAAGTTTAGGCAACTGCAGAGATTGTGGTTCGATCCCCAGCACCACATGCTGTACCAGCCCCACCACCAGAGCAGGCTGACCTGGCCATAACATGAGAGAGAGAGAGAAAGAGAGAACTTTAAAAAAAAAAAGATAAAAGTAAGAGTATACTGGTTTATCCTAGCAGCAGGAAAGCCCTGCTTGGGAAGCTGGGAAGGACATCCCAAACAAATCTGCTGGTTCATCTTTCTGGATCCTAAGCTTCAATTAAAGTGAACTGCACTTAAACTCAGTTGCTTGGGGCCAGTACAATAGCTCAGCGGTCTAAGCGCCTGCCTGGCAAGCGCAAGGACCCAAGTTGAATCGCCAGTATGGTACCCTGTGTTAGTTCCTGAATTCTGGGCACATCGTGCGGGCCACCGAAACCAGGTGAGATGGCGCATGCTTGTAATCCCAGTTCTGGGGAGACTGAGACAGGAGGACCGCTATGAGGCTGAACTGCATAGTGGGACCCCATATCCAACAAATAAATAAATAAACTTCAGTTGCTTTATTATTTCTATAACCCTAGAGCTTAAAATAATTTGTTATGCTTTCCACTGTTGAAGCTGCATCAGAAAATAACTGAAGAAGTCACTCAGATTCCACAGAGAACTTTTTGGACCCTGCTGCTAGAGTCTGGCTCAGCGGAACTGGGAAGAAGACCACACTCTGAGAACCGCTGTTTCCATCAAGTTCTCTCTAGCTAGGAAATACACACCAGCTAGGAAGCATGCAGTCCTCGGGGAGTGGGTTAGCACATTTGCTTGCAAATTTACCAAAGGCAGTTTATCTGTCACGGAAGAACCTGAGGCTGTTGTGGAGGAGCACTTCGCATTATATTGCTAGGGAACTGTGCAGTCTTTTATCAAAAGAAAACATTAAACCACTTACCCCATCTCCCAAATTTTTTCCAGGTTAAAGAAATGTATATATTTATTTTATTTACTTTTGCAGTGCTGGAATCCAAACCCCTGGCCTTCTGCATGCTGTGCAATGTCCTACTATTGAGCTACAACCCCCAACCATTAAACAATATTTTAAACTCAATGTTACAGAATTGTTACTTCCCGCTAGGCCTGTTGGCACGTGCCCATAATCCCGGCACTCGGTAGGCTGAGAGGCAGGAGGATCACGAGTTCGAGGCCAGCTTGGACTGCATAGTGAGTTCAAGGCCACGGAGCTCAGCCTGGACTACAGAGTAAGACCTTGTCTAAAATAATAAATAAATAAATAACTATTACTTCCTGTCCCTCCCCCCCTACTTTATGGATACCTGAAAAAATGCAGTAGTTGTCAGACATTCTGCTTCCCGGTAACTTCCCTACAATTTAACAGCCACACTGGGGCCCCTTTTACTCAGAATTCCTATCAGCTTACGTCAGCTAAAGGTCACTTGCCTCTAGCTAGCTTCTGTAAATCAGGACAGTACAGAAAACTTGCCAGCCCGCTAAACTGAGGCAGTAACTTGTATGTTTATGAAATGTCACAAGCCTTCGTAGTCTGCCACCTACATGAAGTAAGAGCTGGCAAAGATTAGAAAGCTGAGTACTGGGATTAAAATAAAGCTCAGGCATGGGGGAAGGGTGCAGATCGTAGTTCACTTAGTAACATCCATTTTTAGACCAGGAAGCAATTTGTTGAGATTCTGCTTGCTGGAGGAGAGGCAGGCTTCCTTCCAGGGTATCAGAAGGATGCAGGAAGCCGAGTAGTTATGGCAAGCTGCCCAGCTAGGAGGGCAAGGATAGTCCTGGGGCTCTGCGTGTGCTGGGAAGAATTTTCATTTCTAAGCTGAAAGTCACTCAGCTTAGCCCGGGTGGTCCCTCCCTTCCCACTTCCTCTGCTAGAATGCTGACTTCAGGCAGAAGGGCTGCTCCTTCACTGCAGGGAGCCTGGGCAAGTGTGCAGAGGACTCAGATGCGACCAGAGGTCATTTTGACCAAAACCAAACAGTAAGCGGCCAGGTCCAGAACACAGAGTAACTCCCAGGCTGTTCTAGCGTGAAATCAGGCAACCACCCGGGCTTTGTTAATATTAAGTGCTTGGATGATTAACATTTTTCAGATGGGTGGGTGGTATCCACTTTTGATGAAAAAGTCTCTAAACTGGGAGTATTTTAAGCATAGTAGATTAACCTCAGGGTAGATAATGTTGTTTGTCTCTAAATAAGAAACCCACAGTACAGAGAAGATAGATATATGAAGTGCTGGATTTTACCAGCAATCCACAGATGGCTTTCAAACCATGGAACGAGATCTTAGGACTCAAGCTTTCCAGGGCTCCCCAGCGTGGCAGCTTCTAGCAGAGATGCCAGGCGCTCTCTGGGTCCACACCAGGCATCATCTGTTTCCATGCCAGGAATCTGGCTGTTTTTCAGCTCCAAGCAGGAATATGATCACCTGCTTTTGTTCCGACTCCTGTGATTAACCATCAGTACACCTCACCATAATGAGGTTTCCCTGAAACGTACACATGGTGGCCGACCTCTGGGCACTCCGGCAGCTCCTCTGCAACCTTAGGATTGTGAAGCAGCGCCAGAGAGAATCTTAAAATACCACATCCTGTTATTCAGGTATTTCCTATTGCCAGTCTGGTCCCAGCCTGGGTGCAGTCCAATGGTCTAGCCACTTACCTACCCCTTCCAGGTCAGTTACCTCACTAACTTTGCAGAGGGATACTTGAGTGTTGGGGAGCTTGGGGCACCTGAAACCCCCAGACTCTCAGGCTTTGGTGACTTCCCATGCACTTCAGCACTTTAGATTTGTCTTCAAAAAAAGTAGTACTTAAATCTCTAAGGAAAGGCAACACGGGGGCCTTCGTTCAAAGCCACTCAAGTCAAATCATGTATAGCAGAAAACTTACACTTATAGATGGAGGAAGAGAAATAAAAACATGAAACATTGCAATCCGTGTCCCAACCCAAGCCATCTTCATCACAAAGCCTCCTACTGGCCATGGGCCACTGGGCAAAGCATACATTTTTTCTGTTCTCTCAATTTTCAGATAACTGAGGCTCTGCTGTACAGGCCAATATCACCCTAAGCATCTGGCCAGCAGCTTCCAAAGGTCCCTGTAGGACCCTCACGCCAATCAGTGCCTTCAAGGCCAACAAAACAACTGCAATCTACTCAACCTGTGGAGCAAGACAGCAAACAAGTCCAATGCATACGAATTCAGAGTTTCAGTTTAACCTAAATACTTACAAGGTCTCTAGAACGGTAAATTATGGATTTTGTTTTTCACAAATCAGTGAACACAAATAATGTTATTGCCCTCCTTCCTTCTGTTATATCCTCAGGTGAAAATCCAGCACATTGTGTCACAAGTTAACAAACGAGCAAATGCTTGTGTGCTATTACTCAAGTTTGCAAGCACTCCTCCAGCACCTACTTCTGGCCATACAATACAGCGTAAGAGGGTGTAGCTTACTGTGTCGGCTCCTAGAGCAGTCGCTGGATAAGGAAGGACAGGTATGAGTAAAAAGAGGAAAATTATTCACCACTAAAGGAATCCAGGTGGCCTCAAGCAGAAACCAGCAGGCAAAAAAGATGAATAATGGGAGTGCAGTATCTGTCACTGAAACACATACTGGAAAAGGCCATGGGGTTCCCTTTGCACCTTCTCTAAGAGACTCTAGGCTACGCGAAATGTAGCAAGGCTTCCTTCAGATACTCTGCTCTCCACCCCACAGGCCTTTCTCCAAAGAACACTCTAATCTCAAACACTCCTTAAAACAACCCCTGGGCAATCAACTTGCTTATAGTATCCCTCGGGCTCTCCAGCAGGAGGGAGACAGAAGCTGTGGGTGGGTGGGTTGCCCAGCCCAAGGCTAGGCAGCCTCTTCTAAGGTAAGTCACAAGGTGCCCAGCCCTGAGGTTGAACTCCACCCTCCACTAGCTCCTTCTTCTCCAGAAACAAACACATGCTTTTGGTGGGGCACTAACCTCAATATTGTAAGAAATATCGGCAAGATATGGTGACACAAGTCTGTACCTGTAATCCCAGTCCTGGGGAAGCTGAGGCAGGAGGACTGCCTTGAATTAGAGGCCAGCCTGAACTACATTAGAAGGCCCTGTCTAAAAAAAAGAAAGGAAAGAAATCAGTCCATATCCCATCAAAGCCATTCCAGAGCCCCTACCAGAGATCAAGAAGGAGTTTTGCCATCGTGTGAGTTACGTCTGAGCTTCTTCTCCCCCATTCTCCTACTTTCCCTGCTTAGGGCCAGAAATTGTTTCATTAAGTCATTTTATAGAGCAATAGCAACATTTACCATGCATGAAGTTACCCCTCCACAGTCGTTAAGTCTTTCCATCTGCCTGGAAGCTGGTTCCTGCTCTTCTCCTTTTACAGAAGGACTCGCTTCCTTCCAAACCCAAGTGAAAAGAAAGAGGCAAAGGTTGAGGGGGAAACAGGGAGGACGGAGGCAGCATCCAGATTCTTGGAGTTTCTAATCGAGCTACATTTCCCTACGGAATCAAACAGCTCCCTGCTGAAACCGACAGTCGACCTGAATTCCAGGCAAGGAATTAAGGAAAGACGGTTGAAACAAATAACAGAGTCAGCTCTATGCTATGAAAACCGCTATGTTGACGTGGGCTCCAAGATTTTAACCCATTCTTTTTGCCCCCTTTTCTAAAATTCTTCGTCTTTCCAGCAGGTCTACGGCAATCAAGCAAGCACCTCTGGGATTTAAAAGAAGTTCGTTAAGTCCCTGGGGCTGACGGGTTCTTAGGACTGCTGGTGTAACACAAAGTTCACGTTTTAATACCACACTCCGGGCACCAGCAAAAGGGTCCCCCTAGGCACAAACCAGGTCCCCAGCCTTTGTCCTTCAGGCAAAAATAAACACGCTTCGAAGAATTAATTAGGCGGCGAGCAGCCACCCCGGAGTCCCGGAGTCCGACCCGGGCCGCCCCACGGCGCTTGCACACGCGCGCGCGCGCACACACACACACACACACACGCACACACACAAAGCCGGCGCTCCTTCCGTGTCACAGATGGCACCAGGAGTCGGACCCCGAAGGTAGACGCGCGCCGCGGGCTCATCCCGCACACGGGGGCACAAACCTGCTCGCTCCGGTCCGTGGCGCCGCCTCTTTCCTGAGACTCCCCACCGGCCGCCCGGGGTCCGCACCCAAGTCGAGCGTGCAGGGCGAGGCGGAGGGGGTCGCGGGAGGAAAGCGCCGGGAAAGCCGGGCGGCGGGGCGCGGCGCGCTCGCGAGCTCTAGCGCCGGGGCGCGGCGCGCAGGACCCGCGGAGCCCGAGTGCCCGCCCGCGGCCGCTTAAGTACCCGCGGCGCGCGGCGCGCGGGGCCGGCCACTCCCGCGGAGATGGTTCTAATCAGATGCTGGCCGGCGCGGACGCCCCAGGAATGCGCCGGGATGTTTTTGCTGCCCGGGCTCGGCAACTCCCCCTCCGTGTGTCCGCCGCGTCTCCCGAACTTAACTCTTTCCTGCCGCCGGGGCTGGGTCCCCGCGCGCCGCCGGCTGGGGGCGGTGCAGGCCCCGCGCCCGGCTCCAGGCCGGCGTGGGCGGGCGCCGGTGCACGCGAGGACAGGAAAGGGAAATCGGGGGAAAGGGGTGGGACCCCGGCCGCGTCGCGGCCACCCTGCCCGCGG
>PVKN010036882.1:0-11353 GCA_004027915.1 Capromys pilorides
CCCAATGAATATTTTTTAAACATGCAAACTTCTTTAATTTCATAGTAAACAACCTTATTTCTCTTTCTTAGGTGGAAAAACTCAAAGTGGAAATATGTAAATATACTGTTAGGCTGCTAGTAGTACATCACATTGTTTTGAACACTTCTTCCCAGTTACATTGACTTTAATAGATTGATCATGTAGTGTAGAAAGCCTCCGCTACTTTGTAGAGAATTTCCCAATTGTTATTTTCTTTTTCTTTGGTACTAGGAAACAAACTCAGGACCTTGTGTTTGCCAGGCAGACACTTGTGCTGCTGAGCTACATTCCCAGCCCCTGTTAATTACTTTCTAATTCTATGTTTATTATGATAAAACACACATAACAAATGCCCAGATTTTAATCATTTTAAGTGTACAGTTCAATGACATCAAGTGCATTTGCACTGTTGCTCAGCCATACCACCACCTACTGTCACAACTTTTTCATCACCTTAAAGCAAAACTCTCTGTTTATTAGTTACCCCCATTCCTCTTCCCTTCAGTCCCTGACCCCCAGCTTTCTGCTTTCTGTTTATGACTTTGGCCACTCTGAAGACCTATAAATAGAATCATATAGGCTTTGTATTTTTGTGGCTGGCTTATTTCACGTCATATAATGTCTCAGTTACCATATAGTAACATAAGACTTTCTTTCCTTTGAAGGGTAATATTCTGTTGTATGTAAATGCCACATTTTATTTACTTATTTGTCCATTGCTGGATCCAATTCATTATTTTTTATAGTGTAAGTCACAACCTGCATTTTAAGACATAAAATACAGTAGGAAATGAGTGCCCTTATTGGGCTCTTACTCTCAATCGCCAGGGCTGCCTGTTGTATAGTGAAGGTGTGTCTGTGTGAACTGCTCTGTGGTGCTGCTGTTGTTTCCTTGGGTTCCCTCTGTTACACGGAGAATTCTCCATGCCAATTTTGTAGCCCTTTCCAGTTAGAAGTCTCCTAGGAGGTGAGTCTGCTATAGATAAGGGTAAACATGTAGAAAATTTTAAAAATGTTCCTTCTGCTGTGTTCAGTACAAGGTGAACTGTGTAGGTGCTGTGTATACTTAACTATTGGTTCACTGGTTAAAAGTTTCATGAACTCCTTTTTCTGGACTTTCCATAAATGATGGTGTTAATAAAGAATGTCACATTTCTATTCCTGCTGTTTCAGGTTGGGTATAGTATAATGGAGAGTAACATCTAGAATAAAATAGCTCTAGATTCAAACATTCTATTACTGGGTGATTTGACTGTCTTTATGCAGAATTAGGCGAGTTTAGAAATGGTGATACTTCAGAGAAATGTGTGTAATGCCATTTAAAAATCATATTTTTTCAAATAGAATATAATTTCCCAATTCATTTTCTGTGAGTTTACTAAATTTACCAATTATTTGTTGCTGGTTCTTTGTGTTACTTTTTTTTCTCATATCTTAGTCAACTTTGGTTCATTGGATAAAGGACTGAACATGTGACCTGCTAATCTAATTTGATGCAAAGAGGGGGACCATTGTCATCATCACTAACTACTTTATTATGAGGTTTGGATGATAAGTAACTTCTCTCTGTTGGAGGTCAGAACAGGAAGTAGACAAATATAGGTACAAAAGTGTTTCCCAAATGCCATTGTTCCAAGCCACATTTTTACCAGTGTGCAAAATGCCTTACTGAAGATCATTTTTAGAAATGAGTAGATTAAAACAAAAAAACATGGCATACTTTTATTTATTGGATGAATTATATCTACAGCACACACATACTTTTAGTGGCTTCTGGTACATTATTCAGAGTTTATTCTTACAGATCCAGTTGAAGGTAGCTCTATGGGATGCCTAAAGAGAAAGAATTACCCTAACAACCATTTGTTAAATATAGTTAAAGATTTTGGGGGCAAGTTCCATTCATTAGTGTGTGCATGCATAAGTGTGTGCACACATGTGATTGTGTGACTAAACTTTGTTCTCAGTTAATACATTTTTGGCATTTAATTATTTATTTATGCAACTAGAGTAGAGCTGAACTCTATTACCAGTGCCTGTTAGGTGTTTGGATACTTTTCATGTTTTGAGCTATACAGTGTTTCTTGTGTTGAAGGAGCAGGAAGAACAGATAAACTTGCAGGACATAGATGAATTTCTAAAAATATGACATGTTCACATTGATATACTTGGGAGAATCTGAGAGAATCAGACTTGAGCCACACAGCATTGTTTGTAGTTTTCCCCAGGAAGCCTCCCTGTGCCCATGTACAGAATGAGTAAGCTGTGTCCTCGGAGGTGCCTAGCCCCTGCCCACTGTGGGGCATGAGTTGACATCATTTCACCAAGTAGATGCTGTTTGTACTTCTACAGTTATAATGTCACAATCTTTGCTTTGATGTTGATTTGTTATTTTCTAACAGTTGGATAGCAGTGACCTAGAACTTTGAAGGAAACCCTGTTTTAGAGAGGAGTAGTCCTGGGGTTATATTGATAAGACACAGTTGGGAGTAGAATTTAAGGCCCTTCTCTCACTGGGGCTGTTTATTCCAAAGATCATGGTATTCTCCACTGTACTACATGCAATCTGAGAATAACAAGAGGAGAAATGACATCCTCTATTTTCTACTATTTTAAACATATCCTTTGCTGCCTATAGTAAAACTCAGTATATTTCATAAGTGGACTGTAATGCCATGAGTTAGGATCTGAAGGAGCACAGTTTTCACTGCCTTAAAGCCTGTGTGTTCAGGTATTATGATGATGTGTAAGAAGCACTAAAACTAAACCTCCTG
The DNA here is from genome assembly GCA_004027915.1 of Capromys pilorides. Classification (NCBI taxonomy): domain Eukaryota; kingdom Metazoa; phylum Chordata; class Mammalia; order Rodentia; family Capromyidae; genus Capromys; species Capromys pilorides. Next base: position 2,796 of record PVKN010036882.1, read on the forward strand.
GTGGGGAGCAGAGTACTTGTAAATATTTGGGAAGGTGACTCAGCATGTGTCAGATGGGCAAGTGGTGTGAATGCCAGCCTGTGGCGCACATCCAGATCTGGAGCAGAGGTCTGACCTATGATGTACACTGCAGTTTGTGACAGTGTTTGGCACGGGAGCTACTTGGTAAAGACTTTACCTTTACTTTCTTTGGTAGATTATAATTAGCTTGTGTGGAGGGCATTTGATTTCAAGTAGGTTTTGCATGTGAACCAAATTTTATTTCGAAGTGCTGTTGGAGGCAGTGTGTGCTGCAGGTCTAGAAAGTGGCAACTGGCACCACTGTGGTTTAGTTTGTTTGGCATCGTTTGCCATAGTTTCTGTATCCAGGTGCTCAGAGTTCTCTCTTTCTGAGGTTGCACCAGCTTCTCTGAACTTGAAGAGCTTCTAGAAGTGGCTGTTCCTTATTTTACTGTTTGTTTTCTGCCCTAGGGAGCTGCCACTGTTAGGAGGTGTGTTTTTATTCATCTCTTTTTTTGTTACCTCCTCCCAGCGTTCAGGACTATGAGAAATAAATATTTTTGTTTAACTAACTCATTATAGTAAATTTGTGGCAGTAGCTTGAGCTGACCAAAATATGCCTTTTTCTTTTGGCAAAACAGCAGTTAATTTAAACTTGTTTTTTTTTTTTTTTTAAACCCTTTCTCTAGTAATTTCAGAATATTAAAAAAAAAGCAACAGCAGAAAATCAATGTGCACAGAGATGCACATTGATGTGCACAGAGATGTGTTTGTTTGTCTTGCCTGTTTGGCACTGGAGGAGAGAGTTTCTTGTCAACCTACTAAGTCAATGGTATTACTTTAGTTCCTGTCTAATGAGAAAAGGGATCCTAGGGCCTTCCTTTGTCTTGTGTAATAATTTTCACAGTGGCTTTGGCTTTTCTTGTTCCATATGTTTCACCACCCTGTCCTGCAGGCCTAGTATATAACCATATTTGGTGAAATATGATGTTGACTCAGACAAACAGATTACACACATTTTTTTGGTGATTGAATCTACAGTGTCTTTTTATTTGAGAAAAAAAATACGGGCTACTCTTTTGTTAACATATGGTAATCATCTTCCTTCTACATAGTCATTTATATGAAAATAAAATTTTTAGTAGCAATGATAAATGCCACCTTAATAATCTTGGCCTAGTTTGTGAACACTTTGGGAAGTATTTTTTTATTATAAGTAATGAAAATGATACAAAAATTTGTATTTATTGGCAACTCTGTTTGAGAAAATAGACTGACTTAACAGTAGGGGTTTCTGCTCTCACTTCTGTATTTTGGCTTTGTCCTATCTGCCTGATCACTTTTAGGCTGGGGCTGGAAAAGTCCCTAACTCATTTCAGTAATCTCTGGTTCTGGAGAAACTGTGAAAGTTACTCTGCACACCCCAGAATAGGTACTGGACCAGTGCTTCTTTGAAGCAGCACTGCCCTGCTTTGAGGTAAAGATAGAGAGAAAACCTGGCCAGGCAAGAGAATGGCAGAAGGTCCATGATGTATTTCCATGGTCCCTACTCCCAGCATTGCCATTCTGCTGGTGACTTGTGACCTTACTGTGCTTTTGTATTTGGCTAGGGCCAAAATATTCTCAGGCCTGGCTATTTCTTTCATGTGTCAGTCTTAACTGGAAGGTTATAATGACCCAACAGAAGTACAGTCGTTGCAGTTTTTCTGCAAATGTTTTTTCTAAATAATGGTAGGAAGTTTTTGCTGGAACAATATATTTTATTGCTGAATCTTTCTAGCTTCCTTTCATAGGACTCAAATCACTTGGTGCAGTGCTAATGAGTGAACATTTTGTTGTTGACTCAGCAACTTTTGTGAGTGGAGAGTTCCCTGCTATGCTTGAGTGATGATTTGGAGGGAAGAGATAGGGAACCTGCCCTCCAGAGGCATTGTTATTCTTCCAAGTGCATCCTGTTCCACTGAAGCTCATTTCAGTAATCTTCCTCCTCAGACCTTCAGTGCTGTCATTTCCTGGTTACAGCCCCTCACTGCTCATTGGGCTATAGTGTCAGAGCTGGGAATCAGCATCATTACAATATATATGGGGGTCAAAGAAGTAGGCTGTCTGGGGACTGAAAAGATGGCCAGGATATGGGACTTTCTTTTTCTTTTCTTTTTTAATGTTTAGTGTAGGGTCTATAGGGTCTCACTACACAGATTGGACTCAGTGATTCTCCTATTTCCCAAGGGCTGGGATTACACGTGTGCTCTACCATGCCCAGGCTCAATCACTATCTCAGTGTAGCCCAGAGGCAGGGCTGGCACAGCAGACTGGAGATCACTCTTGGCTCCTGTGTCTGCCTAAGCAGGCACTTTAATCCACTGAGCTATCTGACCAGCCCATGTGGGACTTTCAGTGCTCAGACCAGGAGGTAAGCACCATTTTGCAGTCTCTGTTCTAGGTCTTATTATCCCAGGAGTTCCTATAATGTGAAATTCAGAGATGTAGCCCATGGGCCAGAGCATCCTGCTTTTCACTTCATCTAAGCAAGAGTGTCAGATTCTTTTCTTATAGGTCTGTTTCTAGTCCCTGCTTCCTGCTGTCTGTCAGTCCTGTCCTACTGTGCTTTTCCAGTCTAAACCAGCACTACAGCTTGGCCTCATCCCTTTCTCTGCTGTCTTGACTCATCCCAGCCCAGGAGGCCTGGGCTGCCACTCATGCCTATTCCACCAGAGAGAGTGACCCAGAGTCTGGTAAGATCTGTTTCTGCCTCATCTGGGTCTGCACATTGCCTGGAATTTTTCTCCTCAGCCCTTTCATTTGGCATAATGACTTTCCCAACCTTTGTAATGCTTCATATCTCTCTGGTTTTGTACTTAACTGCTTACCTTTTCCTTGCCTCTGCTTGCAACTGGGTGATCTATCCATCATGGATGAGTTGAGTGAGGTCGCTACCTGTTCTTCCCATTGGCTTTGCACAATGGCCTGCTTCTGGACCTAACTTGTGTTACATTTTTCTTCTCACAGTGGAAGAGAAATCCCTGTCGCTTTCTAAAAATCAGCTTTTCCATTCTCCCTATACCTTTTGAACTGCCTTGTGCTGGTGTTTCCTTCTTTATAAGCATTTACGAGTGCTGGGTCTCTCCCACCTTAAGACCCAAGCAGAAAAAGAGCAAACTATTTGAGCCCTTCTTTAGCTATCACTTTTATTCTCCCTTTGTTAAACTCTGGATGATATTCTGCTTTTTGGCTTCTGCATAAGAGACAATCACCAATTTAGTAGTTTAAGCAACTCTCATTGATCATCTCACAAGTTCTCTGGGTTAAGACTGTAAAAGAAAACAAAAATCTTCAGACTTAACCTCATTTTATTGTGCTGGTTTCTTTAATGATTCTTTCAAATGAGAACTATTCTCCAAATGCAAATAAAACATAGAAGAATAAAACTGTCCTTCATTTTCATAAATCTATTTTTAATTGGTTTTAATTAAAAAAATAGTTGGGCTCTCACCCCTGAATTCTGAATTCAGTCCGTGGTTATAAGTTTGTTTTGGCTGTAGTATGTACAGAAGACCTAGCCTCACACAGATATGTAATGGGTGGGTTAGAGAGTTGAAATGACCTTTTCAGAAATTGTGATTTTCTTTAACATCCCATGTCAGTTGGACAAGTGATAATGTCTTAGGGTTAGTTGTATCATGCATCCTAAAATCCTATTCTCTTACATCAGAGTTCGTTACTTTATCTTGCATTTAGACTAGGATGCTAAAGGAATACTTAAGTCAGTTATAACACATCCATATAGTGTCACATTGTGTAGCCATATTGGAACAAGTATTTCACTGAAGGTGAAATTCTTTCCAGTGTGGTAATTGTTTATTCACTATGAATATATTTTGTCAAAAATGAAGTGTTGTTTATATTGTTTGAAAAGAAATTTATTGATATTTGGATATATTTAGTGATATGTTTATGGATAATTCCCCCTACCCCCATTTTCTCAGACAGGATCTTGCTCTATGTAGTTTTGGCTGGCCTTGAATTCACTATGTTGCTCCCACTGGCCTCAGAATAATTCACTTTCCCTGAGGGCTAGGATTACAGGTGTGCATCACCGTGCCTAGCAATATTTCAGTTCCTTTATGCTTTTCTGTGTTTTTCAATGTTGTATGAACAGTCCATTGTTTCTAAATCAGGTTAGGGGAAAACATGTTTTTTAAAATGTGAAAATAAGTATGTCTATTAAATGGATTCCTTATCTATAGGTTTCGATATAAGGGGAAAATCCCAGGGTTGCCGACTAGCAGAAATGTTTGTTTTCCTTCAAGTTTTTATTAAATGGACTACTGTAACTTTTCTATGGCTGTACCAAGCCTTAATTTTTTTCCTGGTTTAGTATCAATTCATTGATTCAACAGAGAAATGCTACTCAAAGCTTACTTAGAATAGAATAAACCATTCTGTTATGGTTTGGTACAGCTCTGCTTCTTGTCTGAGGAAGATGGTGAGTGGCATTTCCTGCTTGGTTCAGAAATAACCTGGACATAGGCATGTGGTCTGCATCTGAGCCATAGCACCTGAGTCTTGTTGCCAGGGTATGGACAATGTTGCCTGTTTCTCTTCAGTTGATGGTGTTTCAGAAATGCAAAAGGCAGCTGGTGTCTGGGGATTAGTTAGTTGCTGCTGACCGTTGGATTTAGACAGGATATTTGCCAGTGCTTATGTGGCTGCTGCTTTGTTCTAAAGAGTTGGTGCTGGCCAGTCTTTTGTCTCTGGAGAGACAGGAATCTAAACCCCGTGATGCTCTGTGGTCCTATTGTTTGTGTTTCTTAGTTTTACATTTCTACTGATAGAAGTAATTATTAAGATGGCTGCAGATGCCACAAAGCATCCTCAAAGCATGAAATAAGCAGCTTTGCATCTACCACCTGTCACAGGATAGCTCAGGACATCACTCCAACAGGCCTGGGGACTGCATGGAGCTATGCTCCTCCTACTATGAGTGACCACCAGGGATTGTGGCCTCTATTCAAATGTCTGCGAAGGCACAGCTCCCTTACAAGTGTCAGCTCTGAGAAAAGACTACTTAAGTGCATGTTCAAATATTGTTTTACATAAAAAAAAACAAAAAACAAAAGCAACACATTCTGTTCTCTGCTGAAAACCATTGTGGATATTATATCTGAGGACATCCTAATGGTTAAAAGTATCATTACATTTCATTTCCATCCAGTATTATAAGCTGAACATTTTGGAGGGCATCACCAAATATGCCTTGTGGTTCCTTCTTTTTGCTGAAACTATTTACACTTAAGTGTTTCTCAGATATGCCTGTGTCTTTTATATGTTAGGCTGGGCTTAGATTGATTTGCAGATGCTAAATAAAGATAAGGAGTGTTGTTATTGTGTTACCACAGCAATAGACTACAGAGGCCCCCCTCACTCTTGCCAGCACTTGGTGTTGAAAGTAGATCCTTCCCTTGGTCTGCTTCTTGCCCTCCCTCTACCTGCTCCCCCACTACTCCCTCACCCTCGACCCCCTTGCTGTTCCCAGCCCCTGGCACTGTGTCTGTGCCTGTCTGTAGAAGGTCTCCCTTGCTTAGCCAGTGGCTGGCCTCTTCAGTTCTGCTGTCTTTGCTCAGTATCAGTCCAGTGGCACTGCCTTAGCAAGGAGGCCTGTTGTGACCACTTAAAGTAGCACAACTGGAGTTTCCAGCCTTACTGTTGCCTGACACCATTTTTATTTGCTTGTTTATGGCCTTCTGCCCTGATACTGAGTGCGAACTATCTAAGGGAAGCAGCTGTTTTTCCTTCACTATTGAACCAACAAAGTCAGGAACAGTGCCTGAGCCTGAGCAGGCATGGAATAAACCCTGATGGATTCATCACAGCGTGGATTACCTGATGTTGCCTCTTTTGGGTGACTGTGAAAAAGATGGCATTTGCTCTCCAGGTGTTGCAAAACTAGGATGAATGCTGGTTCCTCTGCAGTTTGACTCAAACAGTACTACCACACACTGTTCGTGACACACAGATGGAGCCACATGACAGCACAGTACAGTGGGTTGTACAAATGGTTGGCTATCAATGCTGATTTCTGTTGGTGGCACCCAGAATGGTAATATGATTTGGAGGGCATCCTAATGGTTAAAAGTATCATTACATTTCATTTCCATCCTGGGCTAGAAAAGCCCAGGGAGGTTGGTAGGGATCAGTTTTTGATTTCTAATTAGTAAATATTGGAACTTTGACATACTTTGACATGATTTTGATGATAGCAATGGAAGTCATATGAACAATGTCGGTTAGGTTTTTACTGAAAATATTGGGCTCATCAGATTTTTTCATAGGCCAGCAAACAGAATTGGTAATAGCTATTCTATCCATGTGCCTCAAATGGTTTCCATCACCACTTCCTCCTTGTCGGGGGCCCTCCACATGGGTCTTTTATTGACTGTGTTACAAATGAACCATATCTGATAGTAGGTCTGCCTCTTCAGCCTTATGTCCTATCACCTCCTTGATTTAGTCAGGCTGAGTATTCCCACCTGTGACCACTGGGCCTCCTAAGCCATCCTGTTGGGTCTCTGCTCGCTCTGCCTGTGTCTCAAGTCTTGCTTCAAGTGGAGCTTTCACTGGGGAAATGGTGCACCAGCATAAGTGCCTGCCTTGTAAGCACAAGGTCCTGAGTTCATTCTGGTACCAAAAAAGAAGCTTGCACTCTGACTCATCTGTTTCCACACCAGCTCATACAGTTTGATTCTTTGTAGTGTGTAATAGCATATGATACTCATATGCTACTTATATCTTTTTTTTTTTTTTTTTTTCCCCCGTGGGACTGGGGATTGAACTCAGGACCCTGCGCTTGCCAGGCAAGTGCTTATTCCACTGAGCTATCTCCCTAGCCCTGCTAATTGTATCTTGTCTGAGTCTTTCTTACATTATCTTTAGGATCCCTTAAGCCCATGATGGGTGTGCTTAATGAAAAAAGTACAGAAGAATAAATGAGAGCCCAAATGTTGAGGAGACAAACATCTGGCTCCAGAACCCTCTGGTGACCTCAGTGGAGGGTGCCTGGCACACAGGAACATTGTATGAGCATAGTATACAGCACTGTGGGTATAGTGCCTGCCCTGCCCACTGAAATGAGCTCACGTGGGCAGTGGCTGTGGATTTACTAATATAGAGGCTGGGTGAAACTACAAGGAGGATGTTGAAGTTCGTAACTGGTCTCATTCTCTTCACATTTATAGAAGGTTCTTGCTAGTTTCTTCTTTCAGCCTAGCACTGAACAGTGCAACTTGAGTCCTCCAGTGACAGAATGAGAAGCTCCTGCAGTTTGGATTTTAGTTTCTCCCAAGCTTCCCTGTGTCCAAATCTAAGTGCCCAGGGTGGTGCTGTTGGAAGGTGACAAGCCGGACAAGGAAGGGTGTAGAGTGTTGGGTGGGGTGTTTCTTTGAGGTGAATGCCTGGCAGCTCTTGCCAAGATGTGCCACCTTGCCACAGGCCCAGGAATAACAGGACCCGCTGGTCAAAGAAATCAGTGAAACTGTGAGCCAGAACGGACTCCTGTCTCTCTGAATTGACCTTATTGCAGGTATTTATTGTAATAATGGAATACTGACACACAGAAGCTGTGAACTAAAAGGATTTAAATTCAAGGGCCATTGAAACTGCTTAGGAATCCCTTGTGGCTGCTGTTTTAAAATGATAAAATTAATTTGAAATTTGAAAGAAAGTAAAACTAGAAGAATTATTGAACTTCCAGTATTTTTTTTTTTTTTTTCCGTAAAAGTTTTGCTTTCATAAAATACTACTCAGGAAGGGGGAACTTGTATGCGCTCATATAGTTTGTACCACAGTACACTGGAGATCCCTGAAGGGCTGATCTGCTGGGTGGTCCCCTCTGTCCCTGGCCCTAGTGATGTTACCACAAGCTGTACTTGCGGGGAGGTGGATTAGCAGGGATCAGGGCAGCCTGGGGAAGCTGGGAAGGAGTCCCTTAGCCTCAGGTGGAGGGGTCAAAAGGTAAAATTAGGCTTGTTCTGAAGTTGTTTTTCAAATGGTTTCCTTGACTCCAAGGAGTGAAATGTTTAACTTTAGAGGCTGGGCTTTTCTGGCTATGTGACCTTGGGCAACTTGCTGATCGTCCTGGCTAGTTCTCTGTCAAGAAAGGAACTAATACCTCCCTTCTGGAACTTTTTTGGTTCATTAGAGGAAGTTAAATGATGATTAAAACAACGCCTGGAATGCAGTAAGCATTCAAAAGTTAAGGAGTAGCAGGAGTAGGATTTTTGTGGGTTACTAGGAGACCAGATCAGCATTACTAATGTAGTTTCGGTTACAAGTTTTAAAGGATTAAATAACAAACCATTTTATTTTTTTTTTTTTAATTTTATTTATTTATTTATTTGTTTGCTTGTTGTGTTTGTTTGTTTCTTTATTTATTCATTTTGTGGCTGGCTCAGCCTGCCCTGGTGGTGGCGCTGGCGCAGCATGTGGTGCCGGGGATCGAACTGCAGTCCCCGCAGTCGCCTGAGCCCTCCTAAGCAGGCGCTTTAGACCACTGAACCATC
>PVKN010036883.1:0-11345 GCA_004027915.1 Capromys pilorides
AGAGTCTCATGCTTTTGCCCAGTTTGAGCTTAAATTTTTAGGCTCAAGCAGTCCTCATATGTCAACAATATTTTACTTTTATTTGGAGAAAGTTTCACAATGCCTGTTGCAGTAGACTAAATATTTGTGTCTCCCAATCCTAAACCTGTATGGAATAATACAGTATGCAGGAGGTAGGGCTCTTGGGAGATGATGAGCATGTGATCTGGAGCCATTATGAATGAGAGTCACATCCTCATGAAGAGATTATGGAGACCTCCTTCACTGGAGACCTCCACTCCTTTTGTCACACGAAGACACAGCAAGAAGACAGCTGCCTGTGACCCAGAAGAAGCTCTCAACAGACCCAGAAACTTCTCTAATCTTGAATGTTCCATTCCCCAGAACCATGAACAATAACTGCATGCTGTTTAAGTCAGCCATTCTGTGGTATTTTGTTTCAGCATTCTGAACAGATTAAGTTATGTATTATTTTGAGGAAAGAGTCTGGTACTCTGCACTGCATAGCTTGACTTCTCATCTCTCTGTTTAAGAGAGATAAGCCTTCCAAGCCAACACTAGTAGGTTGTCTCCACTCTGTGTAATTTTGAGCCCCACTTCTCCTTGGTAATGATCATTACAAGCTCTATGTGTCTTAAGTTGAATTCTCTATCAATGTTGCTTGGGTACATAGAGAGAGGAAAGGAGAATGTTTGGATCTCTTTGTTTTAATGGGATATATTGTTTGGACTCCTTCAAGGGAGGAGAGAGAAAAGGGTTTGTGCATGGCTGAGGATCACAGTGTGCCAAGACTGAGCAGGAACTCTGGCTGCGAAACAGACAAGGGCCATCATTGTCCCAGTGCTTTTATTTCTATCTACAGATTGTCAAGTAGTACTTAGGAACCCCTAGAGAAACAACTGAAATTTTGCTCTCCAGAGCATTGCAAAGCTCACAAACTGGGTGTTCCTAAAGAAGAATTAAGCTGGTGCTGTGATTCCAACTTTGAAAGGCTGTCAGCAGAGAGTGGGGTGACAGTCTCTCAGCTGATATCGAAGCTTGCCTGAATCCAGCTACCATGAAGCCATTTTTGCAGCTTGGACAAAGGTATAGAATATTTGATTTGGAAAAAAGCCTTTTAAATGTAACACTTTCAGGCTTGCTTTGCAGTGAACTCCTTAGCTGAGTGGACTACAGCTGTTACATCCTCTGGCTTTTAATGAATCAAAGCTACATTGATTTGGACACAGAGCTGGCTGTCTCTGCGACAGCTATAGAGGATAGCTATAGAGAAGATGGAATCAGAATTAAAACCATGGTGGGCGTAGAGTGGTCCATGTGAAGGGCTGCCAGAGTCAGGCTACACACTTCTTTCCTGGCTCACTACAACACCTGCCACAAGCCACTAGAACATGTGGGGTTGAGCACTTTTGTTGTGGGACACCTCTTGAGGGCAGTACCAATGTTCTCATTTCACTTTGCTGGGCAGGGAAGTGAGAAGGGTTTCTAGCACAAGTAACTAGTGGTGGGCATTACAAATTTACCAGCCTGCTTCCTGAAGATCTTGCTGGTATTGGTGACTGGGATGGCAACAGGGATAGAAACAGACTTCTAATCTTGATAGAACTTTTGGAAGCATTGAATCCTTGTCTATAGATTCCTGCCATGGTGGGGAGACTCAAAGGAGTTGCTTCCAACTATCTGTCTGCCACCCTAGACTTTTCCAGAAATATTTAGAGGACAAGGCCTCTTTGGAGGCTGAGGCGAAGCAGGGACACCCACAATTGGTGAAGTGTGAGATATTTGGGAAGAGTTTGTTTAAACAAACATGCCAAAGGGGCCATTAAAGGTGCAATCCTCCATGGACCCAGTGTTTTCCTTTCAGCAGTTTTACTTCTGTGGTTACTAACTGTAATGACTTCAAGGAGCCGCCCTTCCAGGATTCCATTTTTATTAGCTGTTAGCAGCACCATGACTGGAGGCCTCTCAGGGCAGATTTCACCATGCCAGTCTGTCTTTGGAAGTATCTTTCCCAGGAACTTTCTTCATCTTTCCACAGTATCCCAAGCCACCGTCAACTAACATATGCTCTGTGTATATATACTCTGTCCTTTCTCCTTTTGAAACTATAGCTGGCTGTAATGGCAGGAAAGTGACCTGATATAAACCCATTTCAGATGACAAATGACAGCAGCTCCATTTAGTTTCTGTTTTGAAGGAAAATGTCTGGTGTCCACAATTCTTTGACAAGGAGGAGTTTGGTTTTCACCATGAGGGGCTATAGCAGGGAGTCCCAAAGGTTAACACTGCCAACTCCTAGCATTAAGTTCCCAGGGCTCATGCTGTTCCTGACCTGTCCTTGTCTGTGCAGCCTGCAGCTCACTGAGTCCCTTTTACTATGTTCCTTTGAGAGAGACAGAGCAGAAAGGATTATCCCTGCATTATAACAAAGACATAGAAGATTAGAGATTTTCATTTGTCCCAGTCTCTCAGCCAGTCAGTGGTAGAACAGGCACTCTGTATAGGTGTTGTCTGTGCCAACCAAATAAAGGTAGTACCCAAGACAAATAGGTTTCATTGGCTCTGAGTGAGGGACTTGAAGGAGGAGCTCAGCTGTCTCACTCTTCCATCCAATCCTTTAGCAAATCCTGTTGCCTTCAAATTCAGCGGATGCTGATTCTCCTCACTGTCACCACCCCCACCCCTTACCCTGTTTCCATGGCTCTTGCCTAGATACTATAGCTGTGGTCTGCGCACTGTCCCTATTCATGCACCTGCCTGCTACAGCTAGTCCTTCCCACACCAGCTAGAGGGACCCCATTACACCCTAAGCCATGCCACTATGGTGCTTGTATACAACTCAGTAGTTTCCCAGCTCACCCAGAGCCAGAGGCAGTCTGCCCCCACCCCTGGGGCCCTGCTGGCTTACACTCCTGTTCTCTGCCCTAGCTCTCGCTCTTCCTTTCTTTCTTTCTTTCTTTCTTTCTTGCTTGCTTGCTTGCTTTAGCCACACTGCCGTTCTTACTATTCCTCAATCTCGCCAAGTCCTTCCTACCTCCAGGCCTCTCCTTATGCTGCTCTTGCCCCCAAGTCCCCCAGATAACAGAGTAATTTACTTCTTCATTTAGTTCTTTGTTAAATTGGTGCCTTCACAGAAAAGCCCCTCGTCTTTCTCTGTCCCCTCATTCCATTTTCGTTTTCTCCTAACACATATATTTTAAAGCTGTGCTGTCTGGCTCTCCTCTCTAGATGTGAGCTCCCATCAGTCCTGTTTTGCTTGCTGCTGTTTTCATTTCCTACAATACTGTCTGGAACATACTTGCTGAATAAATGAAACTGAGAAACTTAGTGCAACGCTTTTCTTTTTCAGACACGCTCACAAGAGATGTTTTCTTCCTTTATTTGACACACAATATCAGTCTTGTAATCATTTTCCCCCTCTGGTGCTCTTTGCTCTGACCTCTGTGTGACCCTCAGCAAGTAGTTTAACTTGTAGAGAATCACTTTCCCTAGCTGTAGAATGGGAATGAAAGCACTGCCTACCTTTCTTCCAGAGGACCAACCAGGCCTCATGGGCTCAAATGCTGATTAATAAGGCATAGTGCAAGCCTGGCAGTGTGGAGGCTGTGCTTTGTTCCTCGCCATTCTTGTACAGATCAGGCTTTCGTCAGGCATTTATCAAACCTCTTATCTGGAGAACAAACACAGCACCTGCCTCTACACCAGTTGTCACAGAAGCCACCCTTTTTCGAGGCTCACTACTCTGAGCGACAGAAGGCCTGAATCTAACATGGATGGGAGACAGACTTCTTTTTCCACAAGGAACTAACTGCACCATACTTGATTAGAAAAAAAGCTACCACTGGTACTTTCTGTGTTTTGAACATGAAGCAGAGAATCACATAAGAGGGAACATTTTAGATTAGAGGACTTCATGTCTTGGTATGACTGTTTGCAGAGATGTGAATACTGTGTCTCCTTATTTTGGTGGTTTTCTTGGTTCAGGTCAGAGCTACTGATTGAGCAGATTCTCTGTATCAGGAAACCATCCTGAGAGGGTGGTGTGGACACTTGACTTGGGCCTACTCAGCAAGGGTCTAGGGAGTAGGTGACCTCATAGAGTTGTATTCACTGCCACTTGTCTGGACTATCTTTTCTCTTCTTAGTCCCTTTCTGACTAATTTTCTAGTCCTTCCTACTACGTGCTGCTGCCTTGCTCAGGCATATAGATATTTTATGTTCCCGCTGGGCCTGAATGATCACTGACCCTCCAAGGTCCAGGGATTTGGTATCAGGTCTATGTTTTCTCTGTTACTCTACCATTTAAAGAAGTGCGCTGTAATTTCATCAGCAGAAGTGAAAGTGATCAGAACCTCTGTGGGTGTTTGCACAGGCCCAAGGAAGAGGCCTAGAGGGAACAAGAGGAGAGGATGAGGACCCGCTGCAGAGAGGGAGAGCAAACTTTACATCAGCTCTGACCCCCCAGAGGGAGGAAACAGAAGCATGGGCTCAAGGGAAATTTTGTCATTGATTAAAATTTTCAATCATGAAGCAGGTGCCAGGAAAAGCAATTCATTTTCCCTTTTGATTCTACACATTAATTTTAACAACTGGAGCTTCCTCATTTGCCTGAGGAGGATCTATACAAGAGTGCACAATTTGTGTAGTTAATTTGAAAATGAATAAAATATTAACATACTTTTGTTTCCCCTAAAACATAATACCCACAATTGTGCAGTGCCCTGATCACCAGCCTACGCATGCACTTAGGGTGTAAATGAGCTTAGATTTAAGCAAACATTTGAGCAAGTGAGAGCTGCATTACGTGGCCAAATTGATCCTGGTGATGGCAGCCTCCCGAAGTGTTCCACCCTCAGATATCTGATCTACCGAGGGCTGAACACTCACAGAAAAACCAGTCATCTTAACCTCATTGGCCCCAATCAGATTTCATCTAGTACATTTTGGTTACACTGTACTCTAATTACAGCAGAACTCTAATTACAACAAATCGTTCAAATAGATTTGTTTTCAGAAATCTTGCTTGAGGCAGATGAAATGACTGATGTTAAGGATATCATTGTTTTACATGAACTATCTGTGGAGATGATGCTTAGAAACTTCTAGCCTTTTTTTATTAGAAGAGCTGGTATACATGAAGTAATGTCAAGTTGTGACCACAGGAACAAGGTTCATTTTTATGGCACATTTATAATTGTTCTAGAAAAAGAAGCATAAAATAAAAATTACCAGAAGTGGTGATGCCTTACTTAAGAAGTAGAGGAGATTTGTAATTCATTAATAGTATAAGAAGAAACTGGCTCTAAGAAACTTGTCCTTGTGTTTGTTGAAAGGATATTACCAAGGTCTTTATATGTATTTTATGGTTCTACCGGACATAGTTTCTCTTGTTTAGCATCCAGAAAGTGGCTGGTTTTTAATTTTTTTTTGAAACTACGTTTTTATTAGTAACTGTATTTTATTCACTGAGCTGGTAGGTAGGAAGCTCAGAGCCCAATTTCCTGCATTTTATTCTTAATGCAGGAATACATGGGTGGGGTGTGTTCACATTACCTCTGGATTTATTTTCTTACCAGTATTCTCTTCTGATTCCTTCAGCTGTTTTGTTCCCTCTTCCTTTTCTATTACATACACTAAAAAAATCAATATAGAAGGAGATTGAGCATTAATTATATAAATAAATTTAGTCTCAAGGAGCAAATACCCCAAGTTGTCATTCTGCTGCTAAGATTAATCCCAATGTGCTATGTTTAGGATAGTGCATTTAGAATGCTATCCTCCTGCTTGGAATCTAAGATGGTCTAACTCTTTTCTGAATTAGTATACATAGAATATTGGTTTCTTTCTTACCCTTTCACATTTAGTTCCTTCTTTTTATCATTTTCTTCAAACAAAATGAGTGTAGCCTCCTAGGTTAGCTTCTATTTGCCATCAACTTGAAGAACTAATACCATGAGGCCTCACTACCAGAGTGTCTTCTCTTCTTTTGATAATTCCAGGGGGTGGGGTGGGATTAATCTGCATTATCTATCAAGTTCTTTCGCTTTTCCCAGGGTCTGTGGCCTTGAATTTAACTTTATTAAATAACAGCATCTTTATTTACTGTTTGGTCACTTTATATTCTCTTACTCATTCCTCCTCTCTTCACGCTCTTCCTCTCTGCCAATCTCTTTTTCTTTTTTCTCTTCTGTCTCCTGTTCACCTGTCCATCCATCCATTCATTCTCCCATAAGTTTAAAAGTAACAAAAAGGCTAATATGTAATCACACCATTAAACAATTAAAAACATCTGAAATGCTGTAGAAAAGGAAGACACAAGTACAACAAAAATCTAATTATGACTTAGATGTTAAACTCAGCTGAGTCTGCCAGTTGGACCCTATCAAGGGCGAATGAGTCCCAAAGGCAGAAAACATATATGAACACATTGGCTGAAAATATAAGTGATCCTGGGGTGGGTGGAAGCAGAGAAGAGGTTTAATGGGAACATTGGATATTTATTTGAATATAAAACAGATGAAGATAACCAGACCCAGTTCAGAGTTAAATTCATAGCATGTGTTACCTTGTTAGTAGTCTCTATTTCCTCTGCTTCGTTTGTTTCTTGAATCCATTAGACTCAATCATTTGCTGCCTACCATTTTACTGGTTTGATCACAATCACAAATCACATACCTATAATCTCAGCACTCTGGAAGGCTGAGGCAAGGAGAATCACAAGTTTTAGTCCAGCCTGTCTCAAAATTGAAAATAGAAAGGGCTATGTACATAACCCAGTGGAAAGTTGTGGGCTTAATCCTCAAGACTATAAAATCAAAAAACAAACCAAACCAAAATCACAATGGATTGGTTAACAAATAAGTGGCTTAATCCAATGGTCTGTCCCTTGCCCCATCCCTCTTGGTCCCTGGCACCAGCACTTATAGGCTGTTTACCCCTTCTTATGAAAACACTTTCTTCTTTGGCTTCTAGGATACATACACTTATAATTTTCTTCCTATTTCACAAGCCAAGTGGTTCTTAAACCTTAGTGTGCAGCAGAATCCCCTGGAAGGATTTGTTAAAATGGAAATCACAGGTTCACCCCTAGGAACTTTGATTCAATAGTATTTTTGTTGTATTTTGATTTGGGGGTGATCTCCCCTGCCTCAGCTTCCCCAGTGCTGCGATTACAGACATGCTCCACCATGCCCACCCAGTGCTGATCTGGTCCAGAGACACTTCCAGGATCACAGAACAGGCCATTTCTTCTCAGTCTACTTCATTGATTCTTCCTGTCTGCACATCATAATGCTGGAGTGCCTCAGGGCTCTTTACCTTAGTGGAATCATTTAACTTAATGGTTTTAAGCACTATCTCTATAACAAAGATAGACATTTATATCAGAAACCTGTTCGACTCTTCTAATAGCCAGACTCATAGATCTAACTATCTACTCTTGACATCCAGGTGGGTATGTAGTAGTCATGGCAGGCTTATTCAGAATTAAATTACTAATCTCCTCTCATAACACAAACACAAACAAGAGCTGGGCATGTAGCTCAGTTGCACACCATTTGCCTAACATGTGTGAGGCTCTGGGTTCAGGTCCCAGTACTGAAAAATAAAAACAACTACTCTATCAGATTTTACCACTTTACTTTATAGCAACTCCAAATCTGTCGTTCCAGTTACTTAGCTCAAAAATCTTGGAATCATCTTGAAGCCTCTCATTCATTTATACCTTATATCAGATCCATTAAGGAATCTTAGAAGTATCCAGAACACCATATACTATACTTTTTTCACTCATACTAGTATGACCAGTCGATGGTCATCTCCTACTTAGGTTAAATATCCTCTTCTCATGCTGATCTTACTCCTACTCTTGTCCTTAAAATTACCTTTTTCTATCTAGTAGCCAATGAAATCTTGTAAAACCACATCCCCATGGGAAAAGAAAATTCTTTCTATTTCACTCACAGTTAAAGCTAAATCCTTATAGTGTCCCTGCAGGATCTGGATCCCTGACTTGTCTGAGCCATCCCACATGTCTTGTTTTGGCTATATCTGTCTGTCCTTTGTCTGCACAGATCCCTCAGCCACCCCCCTGCCTGTAGGCCATTGTTCAAGCCTTATCTCATGCTAGAAATCTTTCTACTGAGATACCTGATCATCCTACCGACAATTAAGACTCCTCTTCTACTCCCACACTCTATTTCCTTTTTGTTTTGTTTCTCTCTTTAGCATTTATCACTATGTCACCCATCTTATTTTATCAGACTTTCTTTGTCTATCTGCTTCCCTCTCTTGCTAAAGTCCAAACTCTCAAGGGTGGGGGCTTTTACTGGATTGTTGATGCTGTGTTACTTATGGCCAGCACCTAAAATAGTGCCTGGTATGCAAGTAGCTCAGGAAACATGAATGTATGGAATCAGATACTCTGGTCTCATTGGCACTAATTCCAAACAGCTAAGATAATAAAGCAGAGTGCCATCCAAAATAAATTAATAGACTGACATAAAATCCCTGTTGTCAAAGTAAAATAGAAAATTAAAGCAATAGGCAGTTAATTTGGGCAAAGTGCAACTATTTTGGAGGCTCATATAGAATCAAGGGACCAAAAGGAGAGGAAGCTCATGCTAATTCCTGTATCTCAGCAGCAAGAATGACAGGCGTATTCAAACTATGTTGAAGGAGACCTTTTAAGAGTTTAAGGGGATTGGGAAAATACTTAAGTTTTCCAGAATTCATAATGATTTTCAACAACCTATCATCATCTGTCTTTAGGAAAGTCATACCTTTACCTTAAATCACTTACTGAACTGCATGGCCAGTTGCAATGACATGCAACCTTCCTCTTATTTTTTGAATCTTTGACTATCTGATCCCCAACAGGAATGGAAAAAATACCATGCCCATCAGGCATGCATAGAAAAATATCAGAATGCTGCTGAAGAGCACTCAGTCTTTTTTGAAGTATCCAAAGTAATTTCTTTGAAACAATTTTCTATCATGTACTACCAACAACTTTCTTTTCTTTTCATTCTTTTATAGGAAGGTAGTGCAAGCTCATCTGTCTCTTTCAAAGTCTCAATGTTACAGGCCAAAATCTGTTATGACAGTGTGCTATAATTTTAAGAATTCCATCAGGAAAGATTTTCTGCTTGCATTTTCCTCTAACATATTATTTATGTGAAATATTGCATTAGATCTATTCAGATATCAAGTTCCCAGTAAAATGAAAGAGTTGCAGCATGAGTGACACATGAGACTGGAGTTAGAAGACCTACATGGGATCTGTTTCTCACTTTGTCACAAAGATACCTTGTGAATTTGAGGCAAATTATTCATCCTTCTTGGGCTTGAGTCTTCCTTTCTGCAAAATGAAATATTCACATGTAAGAGAACCCCATGTTCTCCTTCACTCTTAGGATTTTGTGTAGTGGAAATAGATTTAGTCTGAAGTTTAAAATTTTGATCCTTCTTTCCTTTCCCCCCCTCTTTCCCTCTGACCTTCCCTCCTTCCAACCCCAACCCTTCCTGCCTTCCTCGCTCCTCTCTCCCTCCTTCCCTCCATTCCTTCCTTCCTTCCCTTGTTCCCTTCTTCCCTCACTCCCTCCCTCTCTCCTTCCCTCCCTCCCTCCTACCCACCATTCTGTCCTTTTTACTTTTGTTTTTCTACTTCTTTTCTATCTTTTCTTAATTTTTATTTCTTTCAATTATGCTCTAACCCACTTCATTTTTGCTTTCCTCCTCTTCCTTTTAGTCCTTCTTTTTTTCTTAATGTTTGTTTTACATTTTTTTTCCCAGATTACATCTCCTTCATTCCTTCTCTCAGCAACAAATCACTTGACATTTCAACAAAAACCATTAAGTAGCAGCAGTTTTATTAGCTGGTGTTCACACCTGTTAAGACCAGCCAGGCGTTGCAGACTAATGTGACTGCTGATATTCGGCATGGTGTGGAAAGTTGCCAAATCAGCACATGGTCATTATTTAATGATGTTCAAAGGGGGAAAAAAGCCTCCTTCAAATTGCTTCATAATTATACAGTGGCTCCTTGTCTTCTCATTATTGGTATGAAAAACATTTGTGAAACTATGTTTAAGCCTTCAAGTTCTTTTCCAATTATAGGAAACATAGAAGCTACTTTTTAAAGCATGGAAATCAGAGCCATTTTTAGAAAGAAATACCATAAACACACAAAGTGTAAACATCAGACTTGAAAAAATGTAATAGCAATTAAAAGATACAATTTCCATAATATGAAGAAAATAATTGAAAATTATATATATATGCATATGTTTCAATAGAAAATAGATAACATTTGTGAGTAGGTACTTCACACTGAAGGAAGTAAAACGAGAACATGCATAAGATGCTCAGCTTTAGCAATTAAATGATTTTTTGAAAGAAAATTATGATTTTTTGAAAGAAAATTTATTTTTAACAAGGCAGAATGCTTTAAATTAGCTTGAAGACAATGAGTGTGTGTGTGTGTGTGGGTGTGTGTTTGTGTGCGTGTGTATGTGTGTGCATGTATGTGTGTGATACTAGGGATTAAACACAGAGCTATCACACTGAGCTCCAGTCCTAGCCCTTTAAAATATATTTTTTAAATGTTGATACAGAAGCCTTGGTAAGCCTCAGTGAAACTCATGGAAGAGAGAAACTCCACCCTTGCCCCACAACCATTGTGGGAGTGACAGTGAGCCTCAGGGAGCCTTGGGAGCCACTTAGGAGGGGAAATCATGCTTGGTCCATCATCATCCCTTCATCATCCAAGAAGCCTCAGTCTGGAGGAACCCTGGTGCCTGGCCAATATCCCATGCTGTGAGTTGAACAGCTTGTTGGGAAGCACCCTTGTCATGGCAAGCAGCTCATTTGGAGGAAGCCAAGGTAAATCCACTCTAACAAGGGAAAACGCTTTGCATATAAACTTCTGATTTACTATTGGTTTTGTTGCATAACTATGGACTTTGTTCTTATGGTCTAAAGTGCAGAATCAGTATTTACCACAGTTGGTCAGTTTCTAAATTGTGCTTATGGCTGGTTGTACTAATGTAGCTAGGCTGTCACTTGTTGTAATTGGTTTTTCTCCCTTGTGTAACAATAATGGGAAGCCCTGAGGTAATAATTTTACTACAATCTTATAGCAAAAGACTGGGACTGAGCCAAACCGAAACTAGTGTCTCACCCTCAGTAATGGGGTAGGTAAGATTTGGGGATAGACACAAACCAAGAACTTCCTATATAGGAACTGAGGAGATAGATAGCTCAGTAGAATAAGTGCTGGCCTGTCAAGTGGAAGGGCCTGAGTTCAATCCCCAGTTCACCAAAAAAAAAAAAAAAAAAAAAAAAAA
>PVKN010036884.1:0-11354 GCA_004027915.1 Capromys pilorides
CAGTTGAGGAGAAGGACAGGAGAGGGAGTAGGGGAAAGAGATTTATCTATATATGTAAGCAGGATGATTGGGCAAGTGTACTGTGCATTTCTGCTGGTCTGTGAAAAGAAGTACTTAATGCTTTAATTTGTTTCACCTCTTTCTTTCAATTGTTTGTACCATTTCTCCTCTTATGTTCTTATTCATTTCTTTCTTTTTTCTTTCTTCTTCCAATTGTGCATGCATACATATGGAAATATGAATATCCAGTTGGAGGACAACACTATGTATTACAACAAATACTGTGAAATTCATAGTACTTTCTTAAGTGACATTCTGTATCATTTATAATTTTTCATTTTAATTCTAATTTGTACTCTTTTAAAAAATAAAAAGAAAAGATATGTCATATACAGGTAGGTACAAATTTCTTATGATGAATGTGATTATTATGTATATCTAACATATATCAATAAACTTAACTAAAGAAACAGTTCCCAAGTGCCAACAAACACAAATGGATTGTCCGTCTCTATCTCTATCTCTGTCTCTGTCTCTGTCTCTGTCTCTGTCTCTGTCTCTGTCTCTGTCTCTGTCTCTGTCTCTGTTTCTATATTCTATGTAACCAACACTAGAATCCACACCCAGTGTAACCCTAAATGCTAATTCAGTACTTTTATTTCTGGAAATTTGGAGTGAGGCAGCCACAGACATCTCTCTTTAAGTATAGCTCCTCATGAATAAGAATAAAGAATATATATGAATTTCCAGTAAAAGTTCTGTACAGCAAAGAGCCAGGTTGACAACATCCTTATCCAGAATTTAAAATTCCACTAGGGAATCTTTTTGAATTAATGAATTTTTATTTCTATTTATTTGCCTTTACAGATGAATGAACTGCAATGAATGTACCCAAATTATAATTTATAATTAAGTTATAAAATTTAATTAGCTCTTTCTGTTAAAGTGTTTGCTATCAGAAAGTTGCAAGTGACTAAAATTAAGTGTTCAATTTGGCATTCCCCTTAGGTGATTAAGGCTCCCACACCTTGATGCATTTTTTTTTGTTTGTTTCTTAGTATCTACTTTCTTATGTAATCAACATGCAACATCTACTGTTGGTTTTTTACAGGGATATAACCAAGCAAAACATTGTCCAATTCCTATTACTCTTTTTCTGATGGGAATACATTGCGTAAGAGTACCTCCTCCTGTTAAAAACATGAAAAAAAGACAGAGGCAAATAACAGCTAGAAAGAAATTATTCTCATACTATGTTCAGGTCACTCTGCATATCTGGTAAGCATATATGAAGCACCCCAGATGCTGAGAAGGTATAAGGAGATGTTGCCATGGATATACTTAGAGACATATACATAGAAAAAGATATAGCATTACACTCATTTGAGAGTGACATGTGGCTGGAAAGTGAATATGAGTTTTCTTCTTCATCTTCTCTAGAAATATGTGAATTACATTTTAGCTGTGTTTCACCTGGAACTATAACCATCTAACCTGTCGGTAGCTGTGTTCTTAATGGCTTTGTTTGCTATGTTTATTTACCCATTTTCTTAAGTATGCTATTCATCTTGCATTGGTTAATTTTCATCCCTAGTCACAATTTTGTGTTCTCTTTTAATTGGTCTTTTGTCACTGCACAGTTACTGTGTGACCAGAATAAAATACACCAGCCTTGGAATTATGCTGACCCAGGCATGCAGGGTGGAGAGTTCACTTGGGCTGAGTAGAAGGCTGCTGAGCAGGAAATAGAAGTCTGCAGTCACATCTTCAAATTCCAAGAAGGAACACTCACAGTAGAAGAAGCATGAAATTCCTGGCTGGTAGTACTCTCCTGGAGGTGGAGCGCAGGGATCTCAGAAGCATTTTGCTTTATATATATCTCCATTATGCAGGAGATTATGTTGAATATGTCATTTGTCTCTTAGTTAGTTTAGTTTTACAGCCCCCTTGGAAAACTTTCCTGATGATCAAGTTAAACCTATCTGGACTCCTCTAGCTTTATAGATTGATCCATCTTTGACAGCAACTTGGCCAGCAAAATCTTGAGCAGTTCTATTTGTATCAAGTAGGCTTGAACTCTTTTGAACATTCCTAGAAAGAAAGTAGGGGAAGGAGGAAGAAGGACAGGAGAAGGAAGAGTATGAGGAACAGGTGGTATAGGAGGAACAGGTCGAGAGGGAGGAGGAGGAAGGAAGGAGGAAGGGAGGACAGGGAAGGGAAATCAAAAGCACATCTAGCTGGCTGAGATTTAGTCCTTGGTAAAGAGTATGAACTGAGGTGGTGCCAGGCTGCTCCTACGATTCCTTTCTTCTCTTATCAAAACCAGTTGAGGCAAGGCTATTGAAAACCTCCCTGCTTTGTGGAGAGGTACTTAATGTTGCAAGGAAAAGCATAAGCACAGTAATAAGTAGGCTTTTCAAGCAGAGAGAATTAGTGTTTCTAGATTACTGAACAATCACTGCAATTTGAGGTTAAAAGTATTGTCAGCTAATTCAGTTTAATAGGCTACATCATTTCCAGTGACTTGTTCTTGCTTTGGAGGTCATTTAGCAAACTGGGCTGTTTTTTTCTTAAAATCTTGTTGGATATCTAATGATGAAGTTGAAGGTCTAATATATAACATGCAGTTATACTGAGACCCAGATGTAGAGTTGAGCTTGATGTCAGGATTTCAAACACAAAGTCATGCATTGAGCATGGAAGGCTCATTTCTGGGAGTTGAAACACCATACTCTGTATGGTGGCCTATATAGTTTCAAGTATCAAATTTGTTATGTTCAGCAGGATACCTGTTGTAGTAGTTGAAAGACAGATTACTTTCAGGACAGTTGGGACGCACAAAGGGTTGAGTAGCACATTAGGCAGTATGTTGATAGAACACTCACTCATCTGTAATCTACCTTCAGTGTTGAAACTTTATTCCCAATGTAAGGCATATTCTTTTCACATTTCATGTTGTTTCATGCACTTTCCTGCCAACTCCATTAATTTCACCTTATTTCTTTGTCTTGTAAGGACTCAGGCTGTATGACTCAGTGGTAAGATTTGAAGGAAACTGTTACTATCTAGATTGGGTGATTTATTGGGGATAGTGTCCTCAGGCTTGCTGTCAAGAGCAGAAATCTTTAGCTGTATCACTTCGATTACGGGTATCCCTCGGACTATTAATTCAAATATTGGAGGTGACAGACACAAGAGTTGAGGTCTATAGTGGCTAAGGAATCATCAGTCATTGCTCAAATTGATCAGTTATGGAGCTTGGACCCAAACCTAGATATCTTGAGACAATACTTGAAAGATAACACATTGCTCATGAATGCATTCACTGTATCATGTATATTAATGTCCTGTATTTTCCTCCACTAAGGATTTTCTTCTTGCCCTCCAGTCCAGAAATCCAGGACTATTATTTTTCTTTCCTTATACCCCTTCATCCTGAGTAAACCATTGGGGTTTTATAAAGTTCTTGTAATACAAAAGTTTCCATGTACACAAAGTAACTAGAAGAGATAGCATGAGAAACCCTCAATATCTATCACCAGCTTTACTAATTATCAACTCACAGGCAATCCTGCATCATTTCTCTTCCATTCAGTTTTCTCCTCCTTGTATTATTCTGAGCAGAGACAGGCATCATTGCATTTTTTTCACTGTATTTCAATATAACTCTCCAAGAGATAAGTATTTAAGGTATATTTCTAATATAGTTATGATACTGAGAAATTGACAATAGCTCTTTAAATAATTCAATATTTATATAGAGTTTAAATTGTAATCATCTGATAAATGTCATAATTTGGTTTTTATGGTTACTTTGAATCAGGCTTTAAATAATGTTCACATATTAAAATTAATTTTAAATCTTTTAGGTCTCTTTTAATGTGTACATTAAAAATTAATTTCTCTTTTTCTCTCTGTCTTTCTGTCCCTTCCTCCCTCCCTGCAAGTTGTTGAGGAAATTAAGTTCCTGTCTTTGAGAGTTCCCTACAGTCTGAATTTTATGGATTGTTTCCCCATTATATCCTTTTAAATGCTTTCCTATCTTCTTTGTTTCCTATAAATTGGTGAGAATATCTGAAAGTTCTACTAACTCATTTTCTAAAGAGACTTTCCCACCAACAGTGGGGTGGAGTGGTTAATCTGAAGTGCCTGGTCTGAGAAATAAGTCTGCGTGAACTCAAGGTAATATGGCAGGTAAAAATGTGGAGCCTGGACCCACAATGTCTGGATTTCAGTCCCGTTTCTGTCATTTATTAGCTCTGGGCCACCTCCCAAAAATTATTTGGCATCTGTGTATTTCAGTTAACTCATCTATTTAAAGAGAATAATAATAGCACCTACTTCATGGGGTAGCGAGGTTCAAATGGATCGGTGTGCTTGGAATACTGGCACAATATAAGATGTCATAAATGTTGATTATGCTTTATGAAAGGAAAATTAAAGGACAGTTCCCAGAGCAAGAATAGTAGAAAAATAAAATTTGTGTTTGGGATGAGAGCAACATGTATGCAGATTAATCAAAGGACTGAAAATGCTCTTCCCAGGGATTGTCCCCTGACTGCTTTTTCTCCTTTGCATTTTGTACATTTCTAGTCTTGCCACATATCATGTCCCATACAAATTATTTGCAGCTGAAAACGCATTTGCATATGAGTAAGGGAAGAAAGAAAAGCACTGACACCAATGACATATTACCTTGGGACCAGACCTAGGGGACCTTAAGTATCTCTGCAACTTTGGTTTGGCCATGGCCCCAACAGTTTACTTTTTAATCTTCTTCATGTTCTGCTTTTGGGCTTAAGCAGTCAAGGGTGAAAATACTACCTGCATGTCCCATTCATTCCTAACAGTTACTTTGGCCCTAAAGTGGAATTTCCATGCTGGGTCCATGGACTATTCCCTTATACCAACTGTAATTTTTTGGAAGCAGGTTGCATTCTAAGCCTTTCCTTGCTTGTCACACTTTGTGTAGAGCCTGGAACACTTAAGTGTGTACCGAAGTACATGGTGAGTTCTGTTTCCATGTTCACAGCAATGCCTTTCTCCTGTGTTACTTCTTTCTGGCTAATGTCAAGCTCTCTGGTTGTTTCATGATAATTATTATTGGAGGGGCAGTTCTATTACCAAATGTTTCTTGTTTAGTTTTACATAGTTCCAAAGTCCCTTAAGCAGGACTGCCAAGCTGTAGGCCACCTGTTATTACAGATGCTATTTGGATGAAACAGAGCTGTGCCCATTCATTTACATGTTATCTGTTTCCACTTTCTTTACATAAGGGAAGAACTGACTAGCTGAAACAGAGACACTATGGGTGACATAAGGGAAGCGGTATTCCTGCTTGGTTGCTTACAGAAACATTTATTGACCTCTATTTTAAAGAGAAGAAAATTATCAGATTAGTGTGTATCAAAGAACTACTGGCTAAAAAAGATAAATCATATCATTCCATAATTTTCTCAAAATTAGAAAAGAATCACCTGTTCACACGTGATTAGCATATGTGCTAGGTATCAACATTATGTATGTTCTTGAACACTGGGGAAAGAATAACAGGCCTTGTCTTCATAATAATGTCTCAGGCCCTGAAGTCACACAGTGGATTGCTTTTCTTCTTTGCTTTTTTTTTCCATTTTTTCATAATTCCCTAGGTGAAGGGCAAATATTTTAGGCTGCCAGGGAATCTGGAAACCTCTGGGTAGTAACTCTGTTTCAGGTATTCTTAGGTCCTCTGTAGCAATGTGACACCTTTCTTCTGCCTCAGCCTGGCATGGTCCAACCTGCTACTGGCTGTGGGTTGCTGCTCTTCACCTTGAAGGGAATCTCTTTCACATGCCTAAGGTCTTGTTTACTCAGCACAGTTCTATGCCAGTTGACATTAAGTCAAAAACACTTTAGACAGAAGTCTGTTTGGAAAGTGCCAGCTAGTAGCAAGTAAATCTGGCTTAATTTCCCCTTGAGTCTGGAGATCTGATTAGAAATGCAAAAGGGAAGAAAGGATGATTTATTTGTTGACTGGGTTGACTGCTCTGTGTAAGTCATTTTTAACAAATCCACTCATTTAAATCTTATGAAGCCTTGTAAGGGAGGTAATACCACACTGTAGGGGTACTGAGACTCAGAGAAAATAAGTAATTTCATGTGCTGTGACTGCTCCAGTCTCATGAGCAAATGTCTTGGGCCTCTTCTAGTTTTCTGCTCCAAAATCCTTACAGTGTTGACCTACTCCTCATGTTCACACAATAGCTGCAAGAAACTCAAAAATTATGTTTCTGGATTAAATAAACAGGAGGAATAAGCCAGACAAATGTGTTTTCTCTCTTTGATGTCCTGTTTGGTGACTTATATCCTCATTTGTCAGATTATGTGATTTTTTTTTCTTTTTTGGCAGTAGAACTAGGAAAATGTAGAGGAATGTTTATTGGTTTTACTTTCAATTGGGGATATTGCTGCCCCCACATAAATGAGTTTAGTAGATACAAACACATAGAAAATTAGGAATAAATAGGAAATTACAGTCTTTTTCAGGAAGTTATTGTGGTGCACAGAAAAGCTGAAAATCTTTCAAACTCATAAAAATCTTGACCTCATTTCAAGTGAACTTCATAGGATAAAGGTGGTTGTCCGTGTCTATTCTGGAGATGAGACAAAAAGGCAACAGATGGAATGATTTTCTTCTAGTTTTCATGGTCAAATAAAACAAGTACGGGTGAGGAGTGGCAGTTGCCAGATGTTCTCAGCCAAGTGTAAGATAGTGTGGGGACATTCTAAATTTACTCACCGCGTATTGAATGCATGTATCTCACAGACCAGGGTAGCAGTGCATCTGGTAAAAGAACAGGGCAGCCACTCAGAACCATTGGATTACATGAGCTCCACAGAAATGAATGTGGAATACCCCAGAGCTCTAGCTGGAAGGGAGCTGTCTGGCACGCACAAGCTGACTACTGAACATTCAGTTAGAAAAAGTGTTTCTATCCCAGGCACCACTGCATATGAATCTATAACCACTACGATGGCTTTGGTGTGAGGAAAAGCAAACAGTGATGACTCCAACAGGCCGTGGGCAGTTTTCATGGCGATAAAGAATTGCTCTAAAGGAAACAGTTATCAGACACCTGACTTATACTTGGCTACTGACAGCAAAGTTGTGCTTCCTTTTCATATTTTTTCTGCTTGCTTCCAGGCATAGAACTTGAAGAGAACAGTGTGCTCTAAAAACAGCCTGCAAAGGAAAACATAACCACCCTGCTTGGTTACCTGAGAAAAGTGATCAGTTCAGGAGGGCCAGATTTCTTTCCTTTGCTTTGCAAAGGGGGCTAAAACTTAGCTGAAGTACCAAAGCTGGTCCCTTTTTGAGAAGAGGGAAGGAATTTTAAAGCAAAATGCCAGAAGCATAATGGAGCACAGAGGTCACAGCTTGGAAAACCTACAGTGTCTTGGCAGGTCACATAAATATGTGAAATGAGCCAGTTCACACAGGCAAGCACATGTCCCTTCCAGAGAAATCATTGCCACAGGAAAGTATTAGTTTTAATCTCCTCCCTTCCCCTTTTCCTTTGGCTTCCCTTTCTTTCTCATAGGTAGAGGTTGCAATTTTCTGTGAATAACCCAGCCTGTGACTCTTGGCACCCAAGGATGCCACTTAGGTCATCTGTCTCCCTTTTCCAAATTTAAAAACAGCACCCATCTCTTCCTGCCAGCCCCATTGCTGTACAAGTTGAGTGTTGGACAGATTCCAGCCCTCACCAGGCCCTCGGCTGAGCTCCTGTGCTAGATACAATCTGCCAGCTGTGGAGGGTGGCCCCCCAAATTATCAGTGGTATATGAACTAAACAGTATATTTGTGAGCCACACTTAGCAAGTAGGCTATCATTTTGCAGCTTCTGTGGTTATGGTTATGACAGAGCTGTGGGGTTAGATTGCCTGGCTTCCAATCTGGATTCTTTCATGTAGACAAATGAGCCAGTGTTTCTCTGCTGCAGTCTCCTCTGTTTGCATGGGGATAAATACATGAAAGTATCTTCAGAGGTCACAAAGCTGAAATAAAATAATACATGAAAACCAGCTACACAAGGGGTTAGATGTAGTCAGCACTCAGTAAATGTTGGGTAAATATCACAGTTGTATGAAAGCTGATTGTACCTATGCTTCAGCTTGTCTCCGTTAAAGTAAGTTTTGAAGGAGAATTCACAGCATAAGAAATGGTGAGAAAATGTGTGTTACATCTCTGTGATACCAACTTCCTACATTGGGAGAAATGCTTGTATTTCTGTCTGTGGTGATTCTGTAAAGGCAGAAAGTTCAAAATAGCAAGCATTGCCTACCAGAAGGCTGGGGCAATCTCAGTGCAGTAAATCTTTTGCTGGAACCACCATTTTTGTCTCCCTGTGTAAAGCGCTTGCACAGATTGACAGCTGACAACTTTCACAATCACATCTTACTCACATTAAGAAAAGTTTAAACTTGGGATCTTCTGCTACCAAAAGCAAAACTGTGCAGAGTATGTACTCTTTAGAATAATTTGCACTTGAAATGTTTGCAAAATTTAGGGGTTTAACGTGGGAAGCACTTGATTATTTGAGTTCATTTTCTGAAGTGGCTTATTTGGAGGCGGCCAGAGATGATTCGTCCTTTAACCGCGTAACCGCCAAGGTGCAGTAGGCTCCACACAAAAGACTGATTTACAGTGCTGAATCTCTGCTGAGAGGAGGATATTAACTCTCTGTGTGAAATCTGTGGCTAGCTGCAAGGATTTGGGGTAGAATGATTGTATATCTAGAAGTGTCGCTCTACTAGGTCTAATCATGTCTTGAGTGTACACAATGTTCTAAGTTTTAAAAGCAACCTTCTGTCAGTTTTACAATAACATGCCTGTAAAAAGGATTGCAGGGGCAGTTCATTTTGGTTCCACATTCGTTTAAAAGGTCTTTTCTCCCACTTCACTAATGTCTAAATTTCTATAACTGCTCATTTATACCTAAATAATTATGAAGTGTCCATAAGACCTGAAGAGTCTGATGTGATTTCTCAAATTCAAATTCTTTTTTTTTCCTTAGCATACATTTGGCCAGATAACCATCAAACTAAGGCTTGTATCTCTATACCAAAATTTCTTAACTGTAATACCATTGAAATTTTGGACCAGATTATTTTTGTTCTGAGGAATATACTACATATGATTGTAGGTTTAGTAGCATCCTTGGTCTCTACGCAACGGTTGATAGTAATGCCTCTTCTCCATCTTCTGCAAATGAAAAATGTTGCTAGAAATTCCCAAATTCTTCCATCCCCAAACAGAAAATCTTGTATATCATGAAGGCCAGGGATGGAAAGATACCCCGGTGGTCTAAGTTCCTGCCTAGCAAGCACAAGGATCTGGGTTTCATCCCTCTTATCTCATGCCCTGTGGCCCTGCTCTGAGCTGGCCACTGAAACAGGGTGTGGTGGCGCATGCCTGTAATCCCAGTGGTGGGGAGGCTCAATCACTACAAGTCCAAGCTGTATAGCAAGATCCCATACCAAAATAAATAAATAGAAGGCCAAATAAACAAAAGGAGGCCAACAAGCCACTGCTCCACATCAACAAAAGTGATTAGATTTGTGCACATGGAGTTCCCTACCCCTCCTCCCACAGGCAAACAATTACTCTAAAGGTTGAGTAGTTTTCATATAAAGTCATCGGCAAGTTACACTGTCAAAATGCCTGCAGAAAGACCACATAATTGTTGCGTTTAGCCAATCAGTGTTTTTGATAAGCCTCACAGTATCTTTTCCATGTATCACGTTAATTGCTACCGAAAGGTCTAGAACGATGTCATCATCTGACCCATGTACTCTTTAAAATATTTACTCAGATCTTTCAAATAGTGCCACTGGTCCATCTGCACTCATATAAACTTGGTGCTTAGGAGGTGGTGATTCTGAAAGCAGAGAGGGACTTCAACTATCTTCACATCTCCTTCCCTCAGTCAGATTACAGGGAGAGAAATAGAGGCCCAGAGAACAGAATGTGCAACTCCGATTGCTATGATGAGAACTCAGTGATTCAGGCTGTAGCCTGAGATTTCATCAATATTGACACAGAACAGGTAATTTCTATTGACTAAAATGTTCAAATTTACACACCTAAGGTAATTTTCAAGGTCTTAGGAACAAGACAAAGCAGAAATAAAATGTTTCTTCAAATTGAAAGCACAGAAAATTAAATAAAATAGCAACTTCCTTTCTGTTATTGAATTTAGAAACTTCTATTTGCTCTCTGTGATTATATAATACTAGCCAATTTTGAATGATTTGCGTAAACACACCTGTGAATTATGCCTATTGCCTGAATTACAACGAGAAGTTGGAGGGAATGATAGTTTATAACTGATTTACCTTTAATTCAGACAAGTATTCTCACCTTCCCCCCACTTCCATGCAGCATCATTATCTTTATAGTTTGCTTTTTTTTTTTTTTTTTAAATTTTATTTATTTATTTATTTGTTTGCTTGTTGTGTTTGTTTGTTTCTTCATTTATTCACTTTGTGGCTGGCTCAGCCTGCCCTGGTGGTGGCGCTGGCGCAGCATGTGGTGCCGGGGATCGAACTGCAGTCCCCGCAGTTGCCTGAGCTCTCCTAAGCAGGCGCTTTAGACCACTGAACCATCTCGCCGGCCCCTAGTTTGCTTTTTATTATCATGTACTTGCAGTGTATAATGATCATGTCTCTTGCAGGAAGTTGGTACATCTACATAATACAACAAAATGCCTTTTTGTGGCCTATTTCTTCTATCTCTCTCTGTTCTTTCCATCTCTTGCTTCTGTTTCCATTTGAAAAAGGTTTCCCTTCTTCTCTTATCCTTTTATTGTTTTGTTCTTTCTTTATATTTTGGGTTTTAATACAAGAGAAAATGTGTGATATTTAAGTTCATGTGTCTGGTTTACTTCACTTAATATTATGATCTCATACATCCATTTACCTACAGTTGCCTCAAGTTTATCCTTCCTTGTCCGAGAATAGTACTCCATTGTATATAATACCACATTTTGTTTATCCATTATCTGTTGATAGGAATATAGGCTGTTTCCAAGATTTAGCTATAATAAAATGTGCTGTTGTAAATATAGGTGTGCATGTATTGCTATAATATGGTGTCTTGGACTCTTTAGGAAAGATATCTAAAAGGAGAATATCTGGATCAAATGAGGTTTCTGCATTTTGTTTTTTGAGGAATATCCATACTGATTTCCACAGTGGTTATACTAATTTACATTCCCAACAACAATGTAGAAGTGTTTCCTTTTCCCCACAGCCTTGTTAGAATTTGTTATTATTTGAATTCTTGACGATAAGCATTTTTTCTGAAGTAGATG
>PVKN010036885.1:0-11361 GCA_004027915.1 Capromys pilorides
GCTGGAGGTGCAGAAGCCCTGATCCAAATGCTCCCCACGGGGAGGCCACACTGGCATGCTCCACCCCAACAGCCACGGCGTGGGCCAAGACTGAGCCCCTGCAAAGAAAAGATGGCGCACAGTTTCCATCCGGCCCTGGTGTAAGAACTAGGAGGCCATGCCCTATTATTATAGCCCACTGTGCTGTTCTTTTTTCCATTTATTTATTTATTTATTTATTTATTTATTTATTTATTTAGATGTATTTGGTTGTTATAGGGTCTCACTACGCAGCTCGGACTCAGAGTGATGCTCCTGTTTTCAGCCTCCCCAGCACTGGCATTACAGGTGTAAGCCACCAAACCTGGACTCTGGCCAGCTCAGCACACCCCAGGGGCAGGGCTGGCATAGCATGTGATGCCAGGATCGAACAGCAGCCTCTGTGCTTTTTGCCTAAGATTGCCTGAGCAGCCGCTTTAGTCCCCTGGGCTATCTCACCAGGCCGTTTCCCTTTTATTTGAGAGCACGATAACTCTCATATGCTTTCTAGTGATGGTAACAGTATTTTAGTTTTTGTCTCATTCTCTGCCTCCCTCTATTCTAACAGAATGCTAAGTACTGAGTAGCTAAAGCAGATATGGTGGGTGCTCCATAAATATTTGCTAAATAAGGGCCGGTGAGATAGCTCAGCAGATAGTTCAGTGCCTGCTTTGGCAAGCAGCAACCAGGGTTTGGTCCCTGGTCCCACATGCTGAGCCAACCTGTCCCTAGGGCATGCTGAGCTGGCAACTGAGTCCAGGGGTAGTGGTGCACACCTGTAATCCCAGCACTAGGGAGGCTGAAAACAGGAGGATCACTAGGAGTCTGAGGTGCACAGTGAAACCCTGTACCAAATACATAAAATGAAAAGAAAATTATGTGCATATATATCTGTTGAATGAATGATTGCAGCCTTTCCACTGAGTGCAGTACTCCATAGTGAGTTAAATAGAATTTAAATGAACCTCAACTTGCTGCTAGGATGCCTGAGTTTAATGGCTTGGCAAGCTGTGCATGAAATTCTGAATAAGCCCCAAGACAGCCCAGTGCTTTTAGATAAGTTGGCCTAATTTTTAAGATTCAAAAATTCAGAACCAGCTGAGTCCTAATTTCAAAAATATCTTCAACATCTGGACTGTAGAGTACTTAATTGATTGTTTCTATTGATACCCAGTTGACAAGAATCCTGGAGGTTAGAACCTGCCCCTTTTAAAATATTGGACTATGCTGGTTAGGTCTCTACCTGTTGTGCTGAAGCCACACTACGCAAAAGGTGCTGTGTTCAGGGCTGTGAGCCATCAGGTTGCGCGGAGAGGCAATTTCCAAACAGTGGGTATATGCCGCCCTCTGGTGGCCACTTGCGAGAGCATCCGAAACACTTCAACAGAAAACTTCTAGATTACTACCTGTAATAATTAGTTCTCCTTCTAGTAACACATTAGACCACATTCCCTGGCTTCATAATCTTTATAAATGTTATTTATTCCATGTAATTCTCAGAGACAATCTCGTTGGCAAATATACAGCTAGATACCCCATGGCACAAAAGTAAACGGAGAAGTTTGCATACTGAATTTCGCTCTCCAGTTGGAAACGAAAGAGCTCTTCAAGCCCAAGATGTCTGGCTCCAAAGCCTGTAGATCTTCCATTATATGATGCAGTAAGGTGTTCACAGTGTAGTAGCAATGAAAAGGGTTAAAAACCCTAACAACAGGAGCCTATCGGAGGTGCCACCGGGAGCTGCCACCTCCCACATCTGAGACCTGAAGTCGCCGCTGCTTCAGCTATGGTATCTGCTGCTCAGGTGCCCATCAAAATCTTTGATGTGGGAAACGGAGCAAGATCCTCATTAGCGACCTCAGGGGTCATGAGGGTCCTGTGTGGCAGGTGGCCTGAGCCCACCCCACATTTGGCAATATCGTGGCACCTTGCTCCTGTGACCGGAAAGGCTTTTCAAACATCCTTTTCATACAGACAGAGGCATGAATCCATCATTCAACAGGTATGATTGGGGACCTACTATATGCTGAGTTTTGGCAAGGGAACAAACAGTTGTACCTCAATCCTTGCAACAAGTTTTCTGGTTTTATCCTTCACTTCCCCAAGAACTGGAGCTGGGCTGCTTTCTGCTCTCTTTGGTGTCTGGCCTTTTGAAGCATTAACTTTGATTATTAACATCCCAGATCATCTAAATTGCATAACAGTTAGTAGCACGTAAGAGTTTTAAAAAGAAAAAAAGCCAGGGTGTTGTGTTTTTTAATTACTCTCATCAAAGTAGCCCCCAGCATAATTGTGTGGACATAAGAACCCCAGGAAGTTTTGTAACCAGGGCCTGGTTCAAAATTCATGAGCCCAGGGTAAGACCCAGGATTAAAGCATAAAGACCCCAAAGCCACTGCCTGTTTCTCAGCTTAATGAGCCCCTTCATAGCTAAATGTTCAAGAGATGTGAGCAAAGTAAAGGCAATTGGGGCAAGAGCCTTCTGGATACCTACCTAGTAGACGTCCTATTCAGTTCAAAAATGAAACTATGTTGATAAATGGGTTGTGTCGAGCTTCAGACCAAAAAATGCAAGCCATTAAATTTCTGTTGATTAAAAAAAAAAAAAGAAATCCAACCATCACTGAAATCCCTTTCATTTCCAAAATATTTTGAGGGAGAAGGGCTGGGCAGATACCTCTGTGGTCTAAGCATTTGCCTGGCAAGTGCAAGGACTTGAGTTTGATCCCCAGTACCTCATGTCATGCTGGCCCCAGGACCGGGCATTATGGCACATATGTGTCATCCCAGCACTGGGGAGGCTGAAACAGTAGAATCACTATGAGTCTGAACTGGGTAGTGAGACTCTGTATCAAATAAATTAATTAAATAATTAATAATTAATAAAAATAATAAATGAGGGATAAATTGCCTTTCTGCTTCCTCTTCTTTGAGGCCACAGAATCAGGAGGCAACAGATCTCATGGGGTGGATGTTATGGTTTGTGTCTAACTGCCCCCCACAAAGCCTCAGACAGGCTTCTAGAGCCAGCCAAGCATGGGCTGAAACATCTACAAACTGTAAGCTAGATAAACCTCTCCTTCCTTGGTTTTGGGCATCTGGTACTTTGTCCCAGCAACAAGAGAAAAGTAACTGACACAGTGGGTTTTGAAATCCTGATCTTCTCTGGTGGGCATATAAATTTCTTTAATCCACACAGATCTGTTGAATAACATTATTCAACACATGCCCTAACTTAAGGTGGTTTGTGGGTTGGAGTTTAAGAGACAGAAAGTCAAAAAGTCATTGTTTCTCCCACAGGTGCTTGTCCATCCTCAGCTGAGTTCCTGGACACCTCTACCACCTTTTCTCATATCTAGAGGGCCCACTGAGGATGAGCAGCTTTCCTGAGGTAGGAAGGGCCCCAGGGACAGCAGAGAGAAATGAAGAGGTGGACCCTGCTGAAGACACACCTGCCTGAAAAGTAGGTGAGAGGGGACTGGGAGAAAGATCAGCCTGCAGCCCCAGCTGGTCATTGCAGGCCATGTCCAGTCTGACCTCCAACCCTCCCTGGAGCACTAAAGAAAGGAAAATAGTAACGCTTCTGAGCTCTCCAGCTAGCTGGTCACTGCAAAGTTCCTGGTAGATGTGGGGAAGCATGTTCATGTGTGAAATGAGCTCCTTTGAGGCCAGTCAGTAGGCTCCCTCCAGAGCCATCCTGGTGGGCCTCAGAGGAGTAGGGCATCCCTGCAAGGTATCTCTGTATGTGGCCAGCATGGATGAAGATCTGAAGGCATCCTCCAGAGGTCCTGCCACGCAGCACTGCACACACACACCCTGTGGACATGAATTCCCCAGACTCTAGGCTTGGAGCAGACTCAGATTTATTGTCAAGTGGATCCAGGGAGCCCTGTGTGACTATGACATAAGTGTTGTGGTCCTTAACCAACGCTGGCCTTCAGTGTTTCTCCCATCCTTCCTAAAAGGAGAGGATGAGACTAGGTCATGACGAAGAACCAACCTAGCTATCAATTTTCCTTTTAGATTAGTGAAAATAAATCGCCAGCCCCGTGGTCCCTGCCAGTCTGCAAAATCAAACATTGTAGAAGCGGCAAATCTGTGAACACATTTCCAGTGTCCATCCAACTTGCCCATCAAACTGCATGGACACGTGATGCTGGCTGGGTTGCTACCTGCCTGTGTAACCATAATGCTGTCCCTGTGGTTGGATCTATTAGATCTCTCACTCTAGTCTTGGTAAAATAGAATCCAAAGTAAAAGCAGACAATCCAATAATGGCTCACGATTCCAGTGTGGAGGAATGGTTTACTCAGCACTGACTGAGCCTCACTGGCCCTAATCTCCCCTTGTGTGGAAGTGACTACAGGTAAAGGAAATCTGAGCATTTACGGTGAAGCCTACACAACCTTGAATTCAAAACCAAAGTTTCTTTTCTTTTTTTTTTTTTTTTATTATTTTAGTACAGGGTCTACAAGATCTATAGGTCTATGTAGGTTGGACTCATAGTGATCCTCCTGTATTCAGCCTCCCAAGAGCTGGGATTACAGGTGTGCACCACCATGCCCAGTCTCAATCACTGTCTCAGCACAGCACACCAGGGATCAAACCCCAGCCGCTGTGTCTGCCTAAGTACTTGTTTTAATCCATTGAGTTGTTTGGCCAGCCCTCAAAACCAAAGTTTCTTAATATTACAACATATCAACAGGAAAGACAGCCTGGCCTTCAGACCTACCCGACAGGTTTTCACTGGCATTCTTCCTGCTTAGTGTCTTAGTTACTTCTCATTGCTGATGTCCACAATTTAAGAAAAGAAGGATTCATTTTGGCTCATGATCTGTAGAGATTTCAGTACTTAGTCAGTTGGCTCTAGGCAGGGCAGCCTAACAGAGAAGAAAGGGCTCATGGCAGGGTGGTAGCAGCAGAAAGGGACGAGGAGGAGCAAGGGAGTTAGAGCTTCCAGGCCAACCTCCAGCGACCCTCTTCAACCATACTTCACCTCCCAAATGGAATTTACCTTTAAAATCTGTGAATGAACCCACTGACAGGCATTAAACCCATAACCCACACCCCCAAAGCACCACTTTTGAGAGCACAAGGCTTTAGGGGACATCTCTACCCCCTCTACCCCCGAGGGCAGGCTCACTCCCAGCTTCTTGCCTCTGTGGCTCAGTCAGTGAGATATTCATCCAATCTCATTATAAGAGTTAGAAAGGCCTTGCTTCCCTCCTTTCCATAAATGAAATATTTCTACTCTATCAGATCATTTATTCATCCCCTTCTTCACTTCCTCTAGTTCAAAGCTCCTGGAAACCTCACACAATACTCTCTCAAGCCATTCTCTCAACAGGAGTGAAAATTGGAGTCAGGCCTTTGTCCCAGAGATTACAAGATGCCTGAAAGTTCAAGAACTCTAGAATTCAGGGTGCATTTTCCTCCCTGCATATGTGTCCATAGTAGCTTAGGGCCAACAAGTTGAGAAAGGAGGACCAGCCCAGTATGCATGCCAAGGACGCTTTACTAACTGGGTCCACATGTGCATACACTGTCTGCGTCAGACCCCCATCTATGTATCAGTGTTTGTGTAGTGTGGTGCCCTGTGTCAGTTAGCATCTTATCATTGTGACCAAATACACCCACAATTTAACAGAGAAAACATGGAACTTGGCTCGTGCTTTCAGAGTGTTAGCCCGAGACTGACTGGCTCTTAGGCAGTGCCATCACAGTGGAGCAGAGAGAAAGGGAAGGAGCCAGGAGAAAGGAGCAGAAGGTCAGAGACAAGGGTACCATCTTTCACATGACACCTCTACCAGCACATTCGGTTATGAACTCCTGGGTGGACTCACTGACTGTGTTAGTACCCTAGAAGCATGAATCTTCATATTTAAACCATGGCATGCCCTTTCCCTTGCAGTTCTACTCACAGTAGGCCACATGAGAGTTGGTGTTTTCTTTAAAGAAGATGGCAATTATTTTTTTCAATTGTTACAATATCTTCTGAAAGAACCGGGGAACAGGGTTTTACAAGTGTCTATATTCGCAGGACACAGCTGAGCTTGCAAAGACTAAGACCTTTTTTTTCCCTTTAAATGAGCTCTATGTACCAGTAGCAAGTGGAGTTATCAGACAGGGTTGGTGGGTATAAGGCTTAGCCTTTTGTCTGTCTAGGTCCTGTGTCTTTATTTCTTAATAGATTCTGAATCCAGGGAAGAAAGATGGAATTTATTATCTTCTTCAAGACCTACATGAAAAACAAAACAAAAATTTAATCACAATTTGAGGTTGAGGGTCTCACACAGACAAAGAAACAGCACCTACTGATAATATGCACAAGCCCTTCTTCATTTGGGATTTATAAAAAGTATAGAACCTGGGCATGGTGATCTACACCTGTAATACCAAACTCTTGGAGGCTGAGGCAGGACTTCTGTGAGTTCAAGCCCACCCTGCTCAACTTAGTGACTTTGGGAAACTCTCAAAAAATAAACACAAAAATAAGGATTGAAGTCGGGTTCAATTCCCAGTACCAAAAGGAAAAAAAAAGTGCCCTGGCAAAAAAGTATTGCCTTACACCACTTGACTATAATCCATACAATATTTTGAGAATTAGTTTTTCTGCTAGCTTTTTGGCGTTTTATTTATGTTTTATTTTTCCCAACTTCCTTATAGTAGTTTACACACAGTTTTAATTTAGCTAATAATTCTTTAAAGACAAAAAGACAAGCTAGTTCTTAATTCTGGGTCTGTTGTCCAACCTACATTGCTCTGATGTTTGCATTCTGTCCATTCTGTCCTGCCCCAAAACAAAGAAACCCATCCTGGACCCTACATGAGGTTGAAAATGCTGCAAACACGTGTGGCTCTGCAAGCTAACCTCACTGCTAATGCCACGTAGGCTTGGCAATGACTTTGTTATTTGCCACACAGAGGCCTTGAAACAGAAGACAAGTTTGTCCTGGTGTCCTGAAAGGCTTTGTATTGCTTTTATGCCAATATTCTAAGAACAATATCATCCAGGTGCAGTGGAACACACCAATAACCCCAGCATTCTGGGAGACTGAGGCAGGAGGATCATAAGTTCAAGCCCAAGTTTGCCTTAATTTATGGACTTAGTAAGACCTTTGTCAAAATAAAAGGTACTGAAATGTGAGCCAGTGCCAAAGCCTCTAGTTCAATCCACAGAACTATGTACACTGCTTCAGTGATGCAGCACAAATTAATTAATCCCTCTCAAAGAGCATTAATGTAGCAGATTTTCTCAAAATAAACTATCATTTCACAGGACTGTCAAACATCCATTTTTGATTCACTTCGTTCTCCAATTTGCAGTTCTAAAATGCTCACAAATTTCATGATGTTCACAGCAGCTGCATATGTTTTGCAATATTAAATAATTCACTTTAGTCAATTTTTATGCTAGTATTCAAACTCAGAGCCTTGTTGGTGCATGCTACTGACCTACACCCCCAGCCTCTATATTACCATCAGATTAGTAGAAATACATCTCAAAGGAACAAGTAGTATCTTAGTTACTTTGCTAATGGCTGAGACAAAATACCTAACACATAGAGGTAAAGGAAGAAAGGTTGATCTCAGGTCACAGACTGCAGAGCTTTCAGGCCATAATCAGCTTGCTCCAAGACAGGGTGGCACATGGACAAGGGGCATCCCGGAGCACGCAGGAGACAGCAGCAGCAGTGGGCTTCCTGTTAGTCCACCTGGGCTACGAGCCCTTTGGGTAGTGCCACCCACACCCAGGGAGGTCTTTCCACACCTAGAACTGCACTATACCAGTCAATGGACTAGCTTAGTACCACACACCTTTCCTCACAGTATCACATACTCTAGATGCAGCCATCTCTGCAAAAGCCCACATGAGTCTTTCGGGGAGCATCTACATACAGACCATAGTAAGAAGAAAACTCAACACTGGTTCTTTATGTCAGTATCTAGATGAACACTGAATGCTGGAGTTGAATATCATTTTATTTTTATGAATTATTTAATAGGATAAAATTGCTTTCAAGAACATAAATATTTGAATTTAATTTATGACATTTCTATCCAAAATTCTATGTTCATTATTCCTAATGTATACATTACCTTTAATTTTAGAATACAGTTTAAAGATTTTTTTTAATTTTTTGATGAATGTGTTTGAGCCACACGTAACCTCTGAGCAATAAAAATACTGAGTTGTAGAAAAATAAATTTTAGCTAGGCATGTTAGAGCACATCTGTAATCTCAGTACTCTGGCAGGCTGAGGTAGAAGAATTGCAAGTCTGAGATCATCCCCAAGCAACTTAGAAACTTAGCAAGAACCTGCGCATATATACATACATACATACATACATACATACATACATTAATTAGTTAATTAATTAAACAAACAAACAAATGGGCTGGGAATGTAACTCTGTTTAAAGGTCTGGAGTTCAAACCTCAGTATAAAAAGAAAGAAGAATTTTAAAATATATTTTTTAATTCATTTTTATTTCTATTCATGCAAATATGTCTAAATTGTGTAAACTTTAAATTCCATTGTTTAATCCTTTAGATCATTGCGATCACAATAGAAATAAAGCATGTTATACAGAACTCAAAAAGAAAGTATTGTGGCCCCTTTAACTGTCGTCGTAACTGGATGCCACAGACTAATTTATAAAAATAAAGGTTTGTTTGTCTAACAGTTCTGAAAGCCAAGAGGAAACAGAAGTGTGGTTGCATCTGCTAGTTCATTCCTGCTGGTGGGCACTCTCTGTCCAGTGTCCCAAGGCAATGCTGTGGGTCTCATGTGATAAGACAGAATGACCTGACTCATGTTTTCCCTCCTCTTCTTATAACATCACAACCCCATCAATGAAAGTCTCAGTTACCTTGCAGAGTTCCACCTCTAGATACCTTAGAAGGATTATGTTTTTACTCTCTTACTAGGAATTAGATTTCAATGTAAGTTTTGTGGGGCTCTCAAACCATAGAAATAATCTAAAAAGAAAACCAGTCATTCTTAGGAGGTAGTTGGCACAAGTGTTTTAAACTTTAAACCAGAAATATGAGCAAATTTCTGTCAAATATGGCCCACATAAAATTCTCTGACCAAGACCACTGTGTAAGGCCGGTAAAATATCTCAGTAGTCTAAAGCACCTGCTTAGGCAAGCTTAGGCAAGTGCAGGGACTATGGTTTGATCCCTGGCACTACATGCTATACCAGCCCCACCCCCAGGGCAGGTTGAGCTGGCCACAAAAAAAAAAAAAGGACCAATATGTAAAGAACACTTAATTGCTGTCAAAATAAATTTTACATTGAAAATTATTCACATCCATTCACAATCTGCAGATCAACTAAAATCTCTAAAACTAACCGAATATTCTTTACCAAGTGAAGATATAATTACACATTATGACACATAATTTGCAGACAGGAAAACCACAAATGTAATGACTAAAATTGAAAAAAAGGAATGAATAAAGAACAATCAATAATATTCAATAAAGATAAGCAAATGCCAGTTGAGAACCTTCCTGTGATGTTCATAGAAGAATCACATTACAAATTCAAAATTTGTCAAGCATATTGATGCTTTTTATGTCAGTAGAAGAATAATACCTAGGTCTTGTAGAAATGGTTTCTAGTTCTGATGCCAAATAAACAAGACATATGATCATTCCCAAGTATAGCAAACATCTCCTCCTCCCAGCCAGTATATTGCAATTTCTTAGTTGCCTAAGTAATATTTCCAGTTCCAGTTCTGGCTGCTTCTGTCTCTTATAAACAGCTGGTCACTGTCATGCATAGCTAGTTACTGTGACGCGTAGTGAAAGAACCAACCCCAAATGACAAGCCATCCTGCTTCTGTGCTTCCTTCTTGCTTATCCCATATAAGCCTTACACCATCAGAGATTAGGGCCTGATCTTTGGCCAATGATCCTGGCCAATGCCTATCAATGTACAATAAATCTACCTCTAAATCCTAGTTGTCATTTTGGTGTTTCTGCTTGCCATGGCACAAAGGTAAAGAAAAAATTCAAGATGAGGCTAATTTAATGAGTAATGAGGTGAGAGAAGAAAACATACTTAAGGTTTCAGAAGTTATTATTCTTTAACTCAACTAAATTGTACCAAGATCAAAATTAATAATCACTACATGTGCTGTTGAATTTCAGAATAGGAAAATTATTCAACACTCATCAGTATAGTTCTGGTTTTATATCAGTTGTAAAAATAGGTTTAGAAAACTTAGTAGGTAGAGGCATTGAAAGATGTGAACTGAGTAAGATCCTCCAGAGTTCATCTCCCTGCATACACACCAACTTGAACCACTGCTCACACACCAAACTATTTCACCAGAGCTAAGAAAGCCAAGCAAGGGACCATGAAGTGCTTAGTTTGGGTGTAAAAATAATAACAATAAAAGCCATATTGAAGAAAGTAGAAAAGAGTTGACTGTGTCATT
The DNA here is from genome assembly GCA_004027915.1 of Capromys pilorides. Classification (NCBI taxonomy): domain Eukaryota; kingdom Metazoa; phylum Chordata; class Mammalia; order Rodentia; family Capromyidae; genus Capromys; species Capromys pilorides. Next base: position 10,472 of record PVKN010036885.1, read on the forward strand.
CTTTTCCTAACTCTAAGCAATATGGAGAAAGATATTTTCTATTTGAGAGATGTGAAGGTATGAAGTTCATGCCTTCGATTTGAAGCCCAGTGCCAGCGAAAACACCTTAAAAATCTGTATTGTCTGTAAGTGATCCTACTTCTTCTTTAATTATGTATTCCAAAAAATGAGCAAGAAAGAATTCTTCCACCACCACAGGAGTGTGACAGAGGCTTTAGATTCCTTTCAAAGAATCCCTGAGCCCACTGGCCAGACAAGATGAGTAAAGCTCACCCTCCTGAGCTGGAAAAATTTATGGCCAAGAAGTTATCATTGAAACTGAATGGTGGCAGACATGTCCAAGGAATACTGCAAGGACCTCATCCCTTTATGAATCTCGTGATTGATGAATGTGTGGAGATGGCAAGGCAACTAGTGGGCAACAAAACCACATTGGAATGGTGGTAATATGAGGAAATAGTTTCATCGTGTCGGAAGCCTTGGAACGAGTTTAAATAATGACAGTGCAGCAGAAAAATTCATGCCCCTCCAAGTGCTACTTTCACTCACTGAAGATTGGGTCATACACATTTTCATATATTAAATTTTTGTTAAATACACTTTTGAAATAGTTTTTTTTAAACAGAAGAAGAAGAAGAAGAAGGAGAAGGAGAAGGAGAAGGAGAAGGAGAAGGAGAAGGAGAAGGAGAAGGAGAGACACATTCCAGGAGGTGATGAGTACTGTGAGATCAACTATAGAAGGACAAAAAAGAAGAAAGAATGCAAAAAAGAAAGAAAGCTGTGTTAATATTTATGAATATAAATGAAAAAAATCCTCACAAAATAGTAGCAACTTGAATTCAAGAACACAATATAAAGGATTACTCTCCATGATCACGTGGGATTCTTCC
>PVKN010036886.1:0-11337 GCA_004027915.1 Capromys pilorides
CTGCTGTACTATTTATTTTTATAAGGTGGCTTCTAAGTCTGAAGTTTCCTACCTTTGTTCTTAAGTAATCAAGGAGGATTGGATTTTAAAAACCGTCACCAGGAAACTGAAGAATGATCTTATGGGCATGCAGAGAACAGAGCAGAGAGGGAAGAGCGGAGGGAGACCGGCAGGAGGCCTGAGGCACCCGAGAGCCGACCCCAACAGTGTCGAGGCCTTGGTAACTGACTGAAACCCTGCTCTGTCCACTGCCCAGCTATGTGATCACAGGCAGTTAGCATCCCTCTGGCTGGCTACTCTCATCTACGAGACAAGAATATTGACAACTTCAACAACATGAATTTCTTGGAGGGACCAATGAGTATCTGCAAAATGCTTAAGACAGTGTCTGAAACAGGAAAAAATAAATAAACGCCAGGGCTCTTCTGTTGCTGTTGTTCTGGACTCTTGCCGTGTAGCCCAGGCTGACCTCAAACTTGCAGCCTCCTGTCTCAGACTGCTGAGCAGCAGGGCTGCAGCACGCGCCACCACAACCAGCGCAGTTCCCACTATTGTTATCAAGAGGCTAATGGTGCCTACAGTGCTACTAACAGAGCCAAAGAAGATGATTATACATAAAAAGCCTGAAGATGAACACAGTGCTGGATACCCATCAGAATGAGAGGCTGAGACGAAAGGACTGCAAGTTCAAGACCAGCTTGGGCAACTTGGCAAGGCTGTCTACGGACATACTTTTGTACGCAACTACCCACCTACCTACCTACCTACCTACCTACCTACCTACAGAAATAAATAGGCCAGGGATGTAGCTCAGCATGCAGGACTTGGGTTCAATCCCTAATATAGCAAAAAAACAAAGCCTCACATTCTGCTGTGATACAAAAACCTGGAATAAACTCAGTGTCCCTGGTGTATATGTGGCTCTCCATTCATGCAGACATAGTACAGCAGGACAGGTAACTGTGCAAACACTGATGGCCGAGTGGAGGTGCAAAACGCCCCTCAACAGCTGAAGCTGTGGGTAAAGGCAGAATCTACACTTTAAGAATCACAGAGTACTTTAAGTGGAACTAAACTTTTAGGAGCGACTGATCCTTACAAGTAACTGCATGAATCAACGAATACCTTCCTTCAACCCCACTCTGTCAAGCTGTACTTAAAATTCCTCTTCATTGTGGTCTTACCTGGACAACAATCTCTAATGTGTCTAAAATGATCAGGTTTGCTTCAGTAGCCAGATTTCCATCAATTAATGCTTCATGTTCAATCTCTGCTCTTGACCTAATGTGAAACAGAGTAAGAAATGATGCTTCCTCTTTCCAGGTTGGGCTCGGACTGGACATGCTTGCAGCATGCCACAGTGACGCTCCGGACGGGCCTGGTACACAGACGCGGCCGTCTCAACTCTAGTGCCCTCCTTGCTCTCCGTCTAGTTATCTCTGTAAAAGCCACAACTTAAAAAAGACTTGAACACACACAGACATGGAAACCTTGACATCACTCCCAATGTTCGCCTGGACAAAAGAGACCAGCGTGAGCAGCAGGCAGCACTCTCCATACCCACAGCAGCCCGGGTACATTACAGCGCGGGTGTGGCCAGGAGCCTGGGACACAGACAACACCGACACTAGGGGGCACTATGCGCACCTGTATCTACGTTTAGGACTCAGCATTCCAAAAGATTTTCAGTGTATTTATTTGGGATGAAATTTTTCATCCAATTCCCTTTGATTTTTTTTTAACTTCTTGGTGGTAATGAGAAATGAATCCAGGGCCTTTGCACTGAGCTGCAATTCTAGGCCTCTGAGATAGTCTTGTTAAGTGGCTAAGTTGCCCAGGCTGTATCTGACCTCCCAACCCTCCTGCCTCAGCTTCCAGAGTGCCTGAGGTCACCCTGTTCTCATAAGTTCTGGGACAGGCAAGCTCCTGAGGGCTCACTTATGGAGACATCTGGCCTTCAGGTCCAGGTGAGGCTCAGGCCAGGTGCACATGCTGTGAGTGTCTTGGGGGTGGAGGCAGGCCTGTGAGGCACGTGTGTGCTCTGGCAGGGATGTCATCCCTGTGTATTGGCCTGAGTTGTGGCTTGTCTTTCTTCAATTCTATTCCAGGCTCAAGGAAGGCAAATAATAGTTTTATATTTTTTTAATAATACTTAAAATATTTAGTTCAGTGTGAGACTTTTAACCTAATATTAAAACAAAAATATAAGTATTTTATCCTTTGTAAACTTTCTTCTTTCTTTTCCTTCTTTCTGCTTTTCTTTTCTTTTCTCTCTCTCTCTCTCTCTCTCTCTCTCTCTCTCTCTCTCTCTCTCTCTCTCTCTCTCTCTCTCTCTCTGTTATGGCCAGCTCAGTCTGCCCTTTAGGTGGGGCTGGTGCAGCATGTGGTGCTGGGGATAAAACCCCTGTCCCTGTGGTTGCCTAAGCAGGTGCTTTAGACTGCTGAGCTCTCTTGCTGGCCCCAGTATTTTACCATTTTCTTTTCTTTGTCTTTTTGGGGCAGTATCTCGCTATGTAGCTCAGGCTGGCCTGGAGCTCACTTTTGTAGCCAGGCTGGTCTCGAACTCACACTGATCCTCCTGCCTCATCCTCCCAAGTGCTGGCGTTACAGCCGTGCGCCACCATGCCCGGCTCCCCTTTTTTCTTTTTGCCCCAGCAGTGCCGGGGCAAGAACTCAGGACCTGCGTGCATGCGAGGCAAGCATGTGGCAATGAGCTAGAGCACGGCCCTGACTTGAGTGTCAACAGACGCAACACTACAGGCTTGACCAAGATGCACCCGAAGTCCAACGGGCCCATAAGAAATGACAGCGGTGCGTTACTTGTCAAGCTTCTCCGTGTTCTGACGCCAGTGAGTCATGTCTTTCCTCCATCTCAGATTTTCTTGACTTCCAAAGGCACTGCCAGATGGGCTCCTCTCTGCCAAGCAAATTTCAAAGCCAACTGTAAGATATCATTTCAGTTAGACAACGGCATGTGTATTTGCAAACACACACATCATTAATGTTACAGTAGTTTTATCTTCTGCACAAGTGGGACGTTGTTCTTTATATTTTCATAACCACTACAAAAAATACATTTACTATATGGGACATTCCTTAAAAAAACACAGCCTATAAGTAAGGAAAAATAAGAAAAGGTTCTAACACAGGCTTTCCAGGGCCTTGTGCACGCCAGCCTTCGCTGGTGCAGCTCTGCTCTCTAGGGCTCTGTCTCCCACACCCCGGGGTGACTCAGGGCCTCACGACACTCTTCCTGCGCACCGAGGTGGGCAACGAGTCTCCCCTGCTCCCCCATGCTGTCTTTCCCTGGCATTAATCTGCCTGCTTCCCTTCCACAGCACTCATGACAGCAAGAATACAAGCTACCTAAGAACAGAAATGATCTGTTTTGGGGCTGGGGAGATAACTCCGTGGCACCAGTGCCTCCCTGGCAAGTGCAAGGTCGTGAGTTCAAACCCTGGTCCTGCAAAAAAAAAAAAAAAAAAAAAAACAAAAAAAACAGAAGAAGAAATGATCTGCTTGTCTGCACTTTTTGCCCAGCCCAATTAAACTTCCTGCCACTTCCTGTGTGCTCAGTCCACTTTTGTCCACTAAATAAAGGGAACAGAAAGCATTCTCAAAGGAATTACTGCCTTTGTTTATGTAAGAAAAGAAAAGAGAAAGGAAAAGGATTTCCTTTGAGAAATTTCTAGGGTGCAGAAAGAATGGGTGCAGACAGAATGGTACGGGCTTCTTTAAGGAAGGGGCAGCAAAATGGCCAAGCCGCTGAGGACGGGGCAGTGCAAATGCACGTTTCAACAAGAAAGCCGGTCAGATGTCAGGCTCTCTATAGGAAACTACTGCTCCACGCTGAAAAGAGAATCACAACCGCAAATTGGCTGGGAGGACGAATGAATGACGAGAGTAAGAATGCAGCATTCGAATACAAGTAAAAACACAAAGTAATACAATTATTTGCTATACAAATAAAGGATGAGTCAGTGTATCCCTTCTATTTTCTTTCCCTTCTCATTTTTAACTTTTTATTTTGATTTTTTGGGAGAAATTTTACGAAAAACCCATACTTCTATTAAAATACCGGCAGAATAAATGTGGTAACTATTTTTCTATCATTTCCTTTTTCCCTAGAACATTGGCACTCACTTTGTCAGTTAAAATGCCTTGGGGCCAAATGCCACAGGAAGCATAAGGGCCTGATTTTTCTAAGACAAAAAGGAATTTCACATTCTGTATTCACACCAGGATAGCTGTCCACAAGCCCACACAGGCTTAAAAGGTAACATGCAGGGGACACGGCTTGTGTCACAGCAGCACGCAGTCCTGCTTACTCCAGATGAGCCCTGGCAAGTCCTGTGGCGCAGGGCCAGACCGCTGCTCTTCTCCCTTAGTCTGTGATCTCAGGCAAGCTATTTACTTCTGAGTTCTAGTTTCTGAATCTCAAAGATAAAGATAATTGGTCAGGCGTGGTGGCGCACGCCTGTAATCCCAGCACTTGGGAGGCTGAGGCAGGAAGATCGGTGCGAGTTCGAGACCAGCCTGGGCTACAAAAGTGAGCGCAAGGCCAGCCTGAACTATATAGCGAGATCCTGTCTCAAAAGATGGAAAAAAAAAAAGATAAAGATAATGATTCATTAAGTTCTGATAATAATTAAAATGATTTAAGTAAAAGCTAATTTTTATACTCTTAGAGGGTCATACAGAAGTTGCCAGCTTGGCAACTTCATGTTAGCCTGTCTTGAAAAAAGAAAGAAAAATAAGGCCTGGAAAGGTGGCGCCCTGGGCTCAGCCCCTAGAATACCACACACAAGGCACATGTACATGCTTATGTGGATAAGTATTTTTTATTACATATTCTATATTTTATTATACATATTATATTTTACGTATTTAGTACAGGGTCTCACTACACAGATCGGACTCATAGCGATCCTCTCGTTTTCAGCTGCCCCAAGTGCTGGGACTACAGGTGCATGTCACCACGCCCTGTCTCAATCGCCATCCAGCTTGCCCCCGGGGTGGGCCGGGCCAGCCTGGCACTCACAGCCGGGATCAAATCCCAGTCCCAGTGTCTGCCTAAACAGGTGCTTCAATCCACTGAGCTATCTGGCCAGCCCAGCGCTTTTTAAATTATAGTGCTCCGACAGGTCTCTAGCACAGCGATCATTTATTTGCTTTCTACAGGCTGAATACATTTGGAATTAATAATAAAACTGAAAACTGTCTTTGCCTATGAAGGAATTATGAACTCCGTTTTTTCACTTTAGTTACATACAGTTTGCAATGTACCTCTAAGTTGTCTTTATTTCTATAAATTAGATATAACTCTAAAAAAGTATGAATGCTGAAGCCAGGCACAACGTATGAATATCAGTGTGAGCCCCTACTCCTTCTGGACACAAACTCAGAAACAGAACTGCTAGTTCACGGAGCACTTTCTCTCAGGGAGGAGGTGCTGGGAGTGGAGCCCAGGGTCTCTTCCACGGGAGACACACACCAGGCACAGTGCTCCTGAGCTACGTGTTCCGCTGCGCCTATGCACGCACTAACTGAAGGGGGGACAGAATCTTGCTAACCTGACCAGGGTGACCTTGAACGTGATCATCCCCCTGCTTCAGCCTCCAGAATAGATGAGATTACAGGGTTACATACAAGCTAAGTGTTCCCACACACAGATGACTGAGTCATGCCCCTGATATTAAGGAACTCTAAGAAACAGCATTTGTGCAGCCCCACCTAGAAGGAGTGATTAAAATATATCACAAAGTCTTTTATTTTAAACTCTATTTCTTTTATTTATTTATGTTATGGCCAGCTCAGCCTGCCCTGGGGGTAGGGCTGGTGCAGCATGTGGTGCCAGGGATCAAACTGAGGTCCCTACAGTTGCCTACGGTTGCCTAAGCAGGCGCTTTAGACCACTGAGCTATCTCACTGGCCCCTAAGCAGGCGCTTTAGACTGCTTAGGCATCTCGCTGGCCCATATCACAAAGTCTTGAAGGTTTACCACAGTAAAAGACGCACTGCCATGAACCCCCCCTCAAATCTTCTCACACGCTTCTCACACGCTTATCCCTTCATGACACCTCTTTTGTCCCCGCAAGTCCTCATTTCTGAGTCCTTACAGGCATGGTAAATAACACGACTAATGCTGTTGCCAGCTGCCATCCAAAGGAAAGGCAGCTCGTAACAACACGGCAGGATCCTCACCCATTTTATGCACTAGATCTGGCAGCAGGTGGCTACTGGGACTTCCCAGAGTCAGGATGACACAGAGGGGTAAATGTGCTGACTCAATTCAGGACACCAGGGCAGCCTCACTGCAAAACTGCATAAACTCTGGACAAAAGGCTTCCGGTCCTTCTTTAGAAAGTGATAACAGCAATGGGATGTATTTGAAGCCAGGGGTAGAAGCTGGAGGAGAGTTAATGGCGGACTGTCTTTTACTGTGATACTTTCTAAAAATGCAACCATTCAATGTTTTGTTTTGTTTTTTTTAAGTCATATTTTATTTTATTTTTTATTTATCTTTTTATATTATGGCCGGCTCAGCCTGCCCTGGGGGTGGGACTGGTGCAGCACGTGGCGCCGGGAATCGAACTGCGGACCCTGTGGTTGCCTAAGCTTGTTGAAGCAGGCGCTTAGACCACTGTGCCATCTCACTGGACCCCCATTCAATGTTTTTCAGTCAGTGCTGTACACATGGCCATTCCTCAGGCGAACTCCGAATTCTCAAGGCAACCATGAGCACACAAGGAAGCAGAGGTGGGGAGGGAAAGGCCTGGTGTGGCGGAGCTCAGAGGTTACTGTGCCTACCTCTCGCCCGCGCGAGCCCCTCTTCCCTCACACTGAGCTGAGGGGCAGTGCATCGGTCTGACCTACCGTGCAGACCAGAACCTTGTCAAGAGTAAAAAGAGACTGCAGGCAGACGAGCCCTGGGGGAGCCTCCGGCCTGGCGAGGGCAGTCAGCGCTGAGGAACAACTGAGGCAGACACAGCCCTCGGACAGGGTGCTGGCGATGGGAGAGCTGCGCCTACGCCTGGGTAGGGACATCTGGGAAATCTCTGTACCGTATGCTCAGCTTTTCTGTGAATCTAAAACTGCTCCCCAAAAAAGTCTAGTTTAAAAAAGGAGCGGGGAGTGAGGCTATTAACAACCACAGGCAACAGGCACCACAGAGCGCGACTACCGGGAAGTGTGTCCACTCCACTTCCGTCGGGATCACGACTTGCACGCTACAAAAAGTGAGACAGAACCGCCACGAGGAGACACACGCGCCCTCAGGCGGGGCGGGCGCTGTGCACCTACCCAGCTGGCCTCGGCTCCGGCGCACCATCTCCTGCCTGGCACCGATGCTCCCGAGAATGGCTTCTTCCAGCTTTGCTCTCATGTCTTTTGATTTCTTAAAGGTCAAACTGTTCATTCTTTCAAATACTTTTTTCCCCTGAGATTGAAACATGAGAAGAGGCATTGAGGACAATTTCTTCTCTGCCCACACTGCCTCCTCTGCAATGGCGTCACAGACACTTACTTTGTACTCAAAGCAAGACACGCAGAGATACAGAAGATCCAGCAGTCGGTTGAGCTGCAAGACCGAGAGGTCTGTGAACCACTTCTGCAGAACCGTCTCATCGGCGTTCTTAAGGACCCAAAGGAGACAGATCAAAAGGCTCCGGCTTGACTCTGCTGAAAAGGTCGTATGTTGTCTGCCACTCTGAAAATAAAAAGCAAATGATCAACTGATCATTTCTTGTTTTTTAGCTGCCAAGCGGTTTCTTAAGACAATAAAATAAAAATCAAGATGTTTTAAAATAACCATGTGTATTAGATAATACTTGTATCAAACAGCCACACAGAATCTTACAGTTAAGACTTGAAGTTCAATGAAATTCTCCTGGCGGGAAAAGTTCGTTTTACTCAATGGTAAGACTGCGAGCGGAGACTAAATAAACAAATGCGCCTTCTAAACACAGTAGATACTGCAAAGAGTGAACACGGATATCAGGCATGATAAAAATGAAGTAAAGAGAAACTGAGAGTGAGAGTGGCGCGCAGGCAGGAGGCGGGAGGCAGCTCCCGCCAGGCTCTGCGCTCCGCTGTCTCTGCTTCCACAGCGGACAGAACGGGGAAGAGGGAGTTCTCATGTGGCCTGCATGCAGATGCGGTGGTGTGAGAACCTGCAAGTAAGAACCTGCTTCCATCATCGCCACCTGGACATTTCGCTGCGCTCCGGTCACCAGAAACGCACTTCGCCTGTGCTACCTAAGTCAGGTCTGCGTGCTACCGAGCAGTCTGCATCATCCCTGGATCACAGACGGGAGTGCAGAATGGCAGTGACAACGACGATGATGGTGACAGAAAGCAACAGAACTGCGCAAGACACTATGCACTTTTTCTTACGTCTGACAACAATCTTAGGAAATTACACCAACAATTACATTTCTGGTTTGCCACTTAGGAAACTGTGGGCTATGTCCCGAGCCACACTCCAAGAGCTGACAGGCTTTTAGTCCAGGCTGTCCAAATAGCAAAGTTTCTGCTCCGCAGACATTTCAAAATAAGGAGTAGAAACAGTGGAGCAGACACTGACAGGAAAAGACGCAGGAAAGCTGAACACGCTCAGGGCTAGGGCTGCTCTTCCCCTCTCCTGGCTATGACGACGACGGTAGAGGCTGGCGCTTCGAGGTTTGCTCTGGGTGAGGCGCAGCTCCAAACACTTCCTGCATATAATGTATTTATCCTCCCTACAGCAAGTAAACTGGGCCTCAGAAGTGATTTCTAGTTAAGTGGTAGGACTGGGATTCAAATGCCGCATGTGGCTCCAAAGACTGAGAGTGTCGGCACTCTGCTTACTGTGTCTCTTGTGTCCACGCATACAGATGGGAGAGCTTACCTGCTGCCATAGGCACCTGACTTGGGCATGGGTGACTCTGACCCTTGCTCTTAAAACTAACCTTTTCCATGATGGAAATGTTCTTCTGTTTTATTTATTTTTTTGCAGGACTGGGGTTCGAACTCACAACCTTGCACTTGCCAGGCAGGCACCTGTGCCACAGAGCCATCTCCCAGCCCCTGTTCTTCTGTTTTAAACATGGGTGCAAGGCACTTTTTGTGCCAGGTATGCATAAATACATGGAATTTTGAAATACCTATCACTTAGTAACTGAAAAGCTATTCTGAAACGGACAGACAGGCACACATACACACTGCTTATATTCCACAAGAACTGCCAAAACCACAGTGATACATCTGAAAGGAAGTCAGACAAGTGGTGGGAGGGACCTCCACCATGCAAAGATGCCAGCGTTTCTCCAGAATGTTCCGGGCAGGAAGCCAACCTGAGTCCAAATTCCAGAGCAGTCTTTCTTACTCAGGGTTCTACAGGAGCACAAAGCCCTAGAAGAGGCGAAGGACTGCTTCTCATTCTCCCAGTGATGGTCCGTGGAGTCTAGGGAGGTGCCTTTGTTACCCGCAGTAACCGGAACAGCGGTTTTCCTTCACCAAAGTCTACCAGGAACTGAGGAAGGAGCGGCAGGAGTCCGTCTCCCAGGCTGGGTGCGCGGCTCTCCTGCCTGTGACAAGGCCGCCCCCGGAAGCCCTCTTTCCTGGCTCACACAGCTCCTGCTCATCTCCCGTCATCTTCCCACGGGGCCTCTGGAGGACTCACTCAGCCACCGCAAACAAGCTAACACCTGGCTCACACGCAGCGCCTCCCAGCAACACGCACCCGTCTTGCTCTGGCTGAAAGCCCGCCTGGGCCTGGAGCGAGGGCAGGGGCGGCGCTGGGCTCTCGCAGGCGCGCTCAGGTCAGAACAGCTCCGTAGGCCCCACCCGGCCCTGACCAGCAGTCTGTCTGCTCAGACCAAAACTTTGTATTCCCCCTTGTTGGAAGCTGACTCTGCTACCCTTCTCTGTAACAAACTTTGTGATTTGTGATTACTATACTATAAAATCTTGTCCTCTCAATGAACCCTGACCCTGGTCACCAATGTTCTCCCTAATTGCAGGCTTGCCTGGTACTGGGTGTACAAGAGCAAAAGTCAACTCCCAACCCCACAGCATCTCCTCTCCCATCCTAACCCAGGTGCCAAGTGTCCTGCCTGATTGCAGACTCAGAGACAACTCCTAAAATCTCCGCCCTTCCAGGGCTATGGTTTCTCCCTTTTAAACTCTTGTTCCATCTTAGCGGGGGCTCCATTCTCCTGACCCACAGGAGGGTGCAGGCCACTGAGCTCAGCTAAATAAAGTGCTACAAATGTTTGCTTTTGGGTCTTTGCTTTCATGCAACGTGCAACAAACATAAAACAGAAAAGCCGGGCGTAGTGGCACACACCTGTAATCCCAGCACTTGGGAGGCTGAGGCAGGAGGACCAGTGTGATTTCAAGACCAGCCTGGGCTACAAAAGGGAGCTCAAGGCCAGCCTGAACTGCACAGTGAGACCCTGTCTCAAAAAGACAAACAAACAAATAGAAGATAAAACACAAAACGAACTTGTTGCTCAGTGGTAGTGCACACCTAACTTCAGTCCCAGGACTGCTGAAAGAAGAGCAAAGATGGGTGTGCACAAGCGGGCAGAGGCTGGAACAGAAAGGACTGGCACATGTTTTGCTGGAACACCAAGGAAGAGACAGAATGGGGAGAAGGGCACCTTGGGGCAGATAACAGCTGAAAAGGGCACTGTACTGGTGCGAAATATGGCATAGAAGAAACGCAGCCCTAGGCCCATGAGTGAGGCCATAGAAAACCAATCGTAAGGCAGTGTAGCAAACAAAAGGCAGACCGATTCCAAAGAATCAAAGATCAAATCACAGGGACTTATGAAAAAGCTGCAACAGAAATGAAAAGACAGCCTAAAAAAAAAGTCCAGGAAACCCTAAAATATCTCCGAGAACAAAAGGCAAACAGAGGCACTTCTCTAATAAGCACTGAGTTCACCACAAGTAAACCACAGCACAGAAAATTTTAAAGGACGTGTTTCTGGGCCGGGGAGATGACTCAGTAGAATAAGCGCTTGGCTGGCAAGTGCAAGGTCCTGAGTTCAATCCCTGGTACTGCAAAAAAAGAAAAAAAAGAAAAAAAAAAAGGATGTGTTTCACAAAGAAGAACGAGGAGTCAACATTGTGAACATGGGGAGAAATTTAAGTGAGACCTGGTTCCGTACAGACACAGTAAAAATTATAACAACAATAATTTCTTGTGAGGTTTAATAATATATACAAGTAAAAATGCTTGAAGTTTAAATTGGGAGAGGTACAGCCAACTTGTTATAAAATCTTACCATTGATCAATGTGAAAGTCAAAACACGATTAGCAATAGATTGGATAACTTAAAGAAACATATT
>PVKN010036887.1:0-11354 GCA_004027915.1 Capromys pilorides
GAATTAAAGGAAGAAATAAAGTCTGATGCTCAGAAGATTGATCTTATCTGGAGAAAACTATGGAAGAGTCTTCATGATAAAAATTATGCTTGAATCATAATAGGTCAGCTTTCTCAAGAAGAGTATGCAGAATTACAAAGGATTCCTGAGATATCACAATATTGAATGATCTTTAAATTATGAGCTGTGGCAGCAGAGCTCGCAAACAGTATGAAGAAGCCCACAGAGAAGCAGAGGGGAAGGAGGTGGAGTCAGAGAAACCAAGGCAAGAGGAAGTGTCATGAAAGAGACGTCCAGAGTTGCAAAGGCAACCAAGGAGACAAAAAAGAAAAAGACTGGAGAGCCTCCACCAGACTGAGCAGCCAACATGTCATTGCTGATCTTGTTTGAGATGAATTTGGGGGAGGGCCAGACTAGAGTAAAAGTCAAAAATGAAAGACTAAGAAAAAAGTAGGTGAGAGAGGAAGATCACTGAACGGTTGCAGGGCTCAAAGCATTGTTTTTCTTAAGGTTGCGGAGGCTTAAACAAACTTAAAGCTTAGTGGGAAAGTCAGAGCAGACAGGAAGAGGTGTAAGATTAGAGAAAGCAAAAAGATAATCAGCACCAGAAGATCTTGAAAGCACAGGAAGGGAGGTTTCCTCCTTTCAGAGACCTTCTGTAACTTTTTCTGTCCCTCCTCGTCTCCATCCTCCACACCAGAGTCTGTCAAGCATGAAAAAGTCTGTCATAGTGTCACCATCATGGCACTAGGTTATGAGCTTAATAAGGAAAAGGACAGCTTCTGATTTATCTTTTCATCATCAAGAAAGAGCAGAATGTATCACAGAATCTGATACATTAAAAATACTCAGCATTAGATAAATGAATGGAATGAATGAATAAATAAATGAATGAATTAAATAGACATAAGGATACATGGACGTAAGACTTTTTTTTAATGTCTCTCATGTGCCAGGCCATGTTCTGGGCTCTGGTCATTGATCAGTGACCAAAGCAAAGCTCATGAACTGATGAGTTAAGGAAAAGACATGCAATGAGGAAAAAATAAAAGCACACTCAGTCAAATAAAGCAACATGAACCAGCACTTCCTAAGTTCAAGAATGTTGGTGGTTTAGAAAGGACACCATGCCTCTTCACAGCCAATTTTTTCATGTGGGAAGGGAGGGTTGAGTTTACCATTTTTAAAGATTGATTATAGCCTTGCTCCCTCATTTCCTGTTTTTCATACTTGTAATCTGTGAATCATTTGGTTTAATTTGCCTTTCTCCAAAAGCTCTCCGAGGTGGTTTGCCTTGGTTTGCTAGCTCATTCACAGAAGAGAGCTACAGAAGTCCACTCCCAAGGCGTAATGGAGGCAAAGACCTGTCTGGTTTCCACTCAGGATCACTATGTTCTCCTTCTACTCAGGATCATTCTGATCATTATGTCACTCATCATTATTATGCTCTCCTACCAGGATCAGATGGATAAGATAGGAACAGAGGGAGAGACAAAAGCCACACAGACATTCCCCAGTAAGAGAACAACCACCAAAACCAGAACTTTCAGAGATATTGCTCAAACATTCCCAACAGAAATGCCAATGTTTGAGTCACCCTAGTGCACATCTAGAAATATCCAAGGGGTGACTGAGACATACATCCCTGTGGTGCCAAGGAGCCACTTACGCAAGGGTCAGAAGTTATCCAAATAAATACGTAAGGAAATGTGACAGTCATTGCGGAACACTTAAAAATCTTCGTCTTCAGGCTGGGGATAGAGCTCCGTGGCATAAGTGCCTGCCTGGCAGGAACAAGGTCCTGAGTTCAATCCCTGATACAATACAAAAAAAAAAAAAAAAAAAAAAAAAAAATCCATCCTCAAGTCTCTTGGATATCAGATTCTAATCAAACACTTGTTTTCTCTTTACTTACTTTACTATTGCCATATTTTTAACAATAAGAATTGAGTTCTTTGTTAAATTTTCTTCCTCTGAGGCCCAATTTTTAATCTTGGTTTGGCACTTTGCTTTTATCCAAAATGCTTTCTCCCCAACAGTCTTGTCCAATTCAGAAATCGCTCGCATGTAGGTTGTTCCTAATGCTTTGGCCATGAGCTCAGCCCTATGTTATAATCTTCCAGTCTCATACCTTCTTGCCCCTCTGATACCACAAAGCAAATATGTTAAAAACCAAACTCATCTTCTTCCTCCACGAAACCAGTTCTCCCACTCAACTTCACAGCTCCTATCAGTGGAGCCACTACTCTATCTGGTTATAATTTCTAGTGTAAACCCTTTCTTCTTGTATCCTCTTATCCATTTTTAAAGTCCACTGCAGAGTTTTCTAAGACCCATTTCCAACAAATCATCCTCATCTAAGCTCAATCTTCAGTTCCTTTTTGTATGCTCAATGCCTCCACTTATCTCTCACAAATTCTCACCTGGTCTTTTACAAACTCTATTACTAGAGAAAGAAAACCTCAAAATCTGATAGATTTATATTTAAATCTTGTTTTAATCTCTTTCTATTTCTGTCATCTGAAGCAATTTTCCCAAGCCCTCTAAACCTCAACTTTCCCCATAAAATGGTGGTTCATTACCAGAAAATATAAAATGATATCAAATGCCTACTGTGTTGTTGCTGACATTATTGACTACTGTTCCCCTAAAGAAGCATTCAGGTCATGTTTTTTCCATACTCCTGGGCCTTAAAGATCTTCCCTTTTTCTACAGAAACAAGACTGAGCCACTTCTTAGCCCTCCACAATATCACCCAAGCTGTTTTCCAGGCCTTCATTTCCCAAGCTGGCCTCCTCAGACTTCCCCACACCCCACCATGTATTTCCCACAATGACCTTTCCACGTGATCTCACCTCCTCATTATCCTCTGCCAGGATCTCTCTTCCCTTAGGAAACGACTTAAACATCATTGTCTCTATGAAATCTAATTCTGACAACCAAATATGATTTCTTCTGTTCCTAAGTCTTTGTTTCACTTTCTTACCTTCTTTATTTCCTTATTTATTATTCAATGATTTCATGCTGCTGGATAACGAGGTCAAGGCCTCACACATCCTAGACAAGCAAGCCATGTGACTGCCTTCCACTTTCTTAGTATCTGTTACATTCTTATTGATAACAGGCTTGTGTGTTCCTTCATCTCATTTTAAACATAGAACTGTGCATTAACTTCATCTTCATCTCTAAAGCCTGGTACTTTCCACTTATACAAAATTCAGAAAGTGAGCTGAATTCGTCTTCAAGATCTTTTCAAGAAAAATAGCTTCTATCTATTAAGCATAACAATTTGACAAGAGCAATCATTAAATCCGTGAATCACTGATACATTCTAAGGACCTAGAATAGTGGTATTCAAAAACTACCTCTCGAATGACTTCATGATCCAAGATTATCCTTTAAGTTCAAGAAAAAAAAAAAAAAACACTCACATAATCAAATTTTTCAAAATCTATGCCAATTAGCAACACCAAAACTGCACGATCTCAACATCTCATAGCAAGGATATCACATCTTGCATCACCCACAGGAAATGAACACCAGCTGTCCACCAAGAAAGAGCACCTAAAGGGACCTTGTCCGCAAGCCTCTGGGAGTTCCCACCCAAACATGCTTCTCTACAGCAGCCTGGAATGTCTAAATCACCCAAGGTGCACTTTTCCATCTGGCTCAGATACAACGCCTGCAACTTGGCAGGAGCATCGGTTAAAACCTGAGCATGGACAGTCACAGAGACACTGGCCTCTGAAGCGGAGCGCAGCCAGCAGGACGGCTCAGGCACTGATTCTCGTCTCCTCTACTGCAGTCAAAATCCTGGAGGAATCACTCACCAGCCCAGCCAGAGCCAGAAAAACATTACATTCTGCTCATGCTTACACAGCTTAAACTGTGCTTATAAATCTAGGTCACTCAGCCCCTGCTGTAGAAGGCTCAGAGGAAACAGGTTAAGGACACAAAAACCTCTCCATCAGGGGGACCTGATCCAGAAGGCCGGCTCCACCAGTGACAGGCAATGCAGCTGCAGCCATGGAATCATCCTACTTGGCCTCAGCTGTGTTATCTCTAAGACAATACCTACCTCATAGGATTGTTGTAAAAATTATCACTAATTTACGTAAAGCACCAGCAATGGAGATGTTATTGGCATCACCACTGCTATTAGAGAACAAAGGGAATGACCAGACTGCTCAAGCCAGCATTCCTATCACAATCCTAAGAATTCATCTTGACCAATTCTCTTGAATATGGTTCAGATTGTCCCTTAGAACATGAATAGTAGATTCCGAAGAAAAATAATTGTGTTGATACTAAGCCTTCTGAAAAAGAAGAGAGAAAGAAAGAAAGAAAGAAAGAAAGAAAGAAAGAAAGAAAGAAAGAAAGAAAGAAAAACTTTCAGGTTGGTTTTCAGAGGCTTCCCCCTCCACAAAGTTTGCTGATTGGACAACATTGCCTCCACGAACCTCTAGGTCCTGACAGTACCCTGTCCTTGTCACCTAAAGGGTTCCCTCCACACCCAGCATTCAGCCTCTGTCTCCACCACCACAGCCAGGATGCACCACTAGCTCCCTCGCACACCCGGCCCCTGGGTGACCCTTGCTCAGTCCACTTTCACCTTCTTTCCTATGGCTTCCAGCCCCAGGGAGAGGAGGGACAGGCAAAGACAAGGAACTTTTCCCCCACGGGCCCCAATCTGCCAAAAAAGTGAGCAACTTTGCCCATCTTGGCAACTACATGCTGAAGCAGCTGCCATTTATTGTTTTCACTGTTATGCATGAAAAGTACAGTCCTCGCTCTGTTTGCCTCTGAACCACTACTTCCTACAGTACATTTTGTTTCCTGAATCTTGATATAAATCTTAAATCACACAAACCACGAAATATTTCTTTTGTCACAGGCCACCCTGGACAATTTGCTGCATTGCTGATTTCCTTTGAACTCTTTCTCTGACTTATGCCCAAACTAACAGTGATTCTGGAACATTCTCCCCACTGGTTTTGGAAAACAGTGTTGTAATTTTCAGCTGTGTGATTTGCAGTCTTGTAGAAGTAGCTGGCATCTAGGAATCTAAAACTAAGATGGAGAAATAGTTTGCTACTTTGTACCTATAAGTTCTACATCTGAAATTCAACCAACCCTGGATTAAAAACTTATGAGAAAAATATTACACCCATGCAGACCATGGATAGACTTTTTTCCTTGCAATTATGCCCCTAAAGAACAGAGTTTAATTATCTAATGTAAAGCACTTATACTGTATTACGCATTATGAATAATGTAGAGATTTTTTTAAAGTTTTTGCAGAACAGAATGTGAAGGCTATGAGCAAACATAGACCCTTTTCATGAGGGACTTGAACATCATGGGTTTTTGATATCCACAAAGTGGAAGGGGTAAGGCTAAAATCAACTCTTTGAGGACATGCAGGATGACTATACAGTGTCTTATCGCATCCCCTTATTTGTTCATTCACAATTTTAATACAACTTCCTCACAGTCACCTAGCTTAATTCAGTCATCGTTTCTCCTCCTAGCTATGACTCACCAAGCCCACATCATTTCTCACCAGTCTATCACTACAACATTTTAAGTCCTGTATCTGACTCCACGCCAACTCTCTGTCAACCCTGGTCTCATCCAAGAGGCTCTTCATAGCCATATGATTTCACTCTAGATCATTACTCTTCTCCAATTACCATATTGCTTCCTGAGTGACCGAGTAAAAAATATTCCCCCAAAGACTTGCCCTGATAAGGGCTCATTCCCCAGTGCAACAGAGGAATCAATAAGATTTGAAGGCATAGACCTTAACAATAGATTAAGCCATTCATTAGTCTGTAGCAGAATGGGCTACTACAGGTGGGGTCCAACTGGAGGAAGGGGGTCTAGGGGACAAGATCTTAGAGATTATAACTTGTCCCTGGCACCTCCTTGGTGGTTCTGTCCCCCTCTCTTGCTGCTTTTCAGAAGCTGTAATAGAAGTACCTCCTTCACCCAGATCTCCCACCACAATGTCCTGCCTTACTGCAAACACCAGCAAAGGAATCAGCTGACCACGGACTGAAACCTTGAGCCAAAATCAATCTTTTTCTTTAAAATTGTTTATGTCAGTTTTTTTGTCACAGAGATGCAAAACCATACACCCATGAACATTCCATGGGTCTCATTCTCTAAGAAAAACTTTTCTCAGTAGCAAGCACATAAAGCCCACTGTGGTCTCACACCCTCCCCAGGCTCAACTCTTATCACAAGTTTATTGTATCCTAAGCTAACTGTGGACCACATCACATATCTCATGCTTTATACCTCTTACCTTGCTATGCTGTCTACCTGGGAAAGGAGCATCCCCCCTTATTGGTCTTCCAAACCTGAAAATCACTTGTTTACCTTTCAAGAATCTGCTCAAGCCTGACCTGACCACCTAGTATTACCATCCTCCTCTATTCTGTCTTTATTTTTCTTCAGTGTTCTATTTGTTCTGTTATCATCTTTGATGTCTACTTACTTCTGTCTCAAATACTAAACTATGTGTTCTTTAAAAATAGAAGTTACATCCCATTTACCTCAACTCTCTGGTGTCACACAAAATGCTTGGCACTTAGTAAGGACTCAATAAATTCTCCTTTTTTAAATTTTCAAATTCTTTTCAGAAGCCTATGGATGATTGTCTGATCTAAAAAAATAGCAGCTCGGGCTGGCGAGATAGCACAGGGAACTAAGTGTTTGGTTAGTTCCAAGCACGAGGAACAGAATTCAGTTGTAGGCACCACATGCTGCATCAGCCCCACCTCCATTCAAGCTGAGACTGGGAATGGTGGCACACACCCATAATCCAGCGCTGGGGAGGCTGAAAACAGGAGAATCACTATGACTCTAAACTGTGTAGTGAGACCCTGTACCAAATACATTAAAAAAAAACTAGAACAGCTTAAAATCAATGATTTATTCCTATATTAATTACTTTGACTATTATTTTATATTCTGCCAATCTGTGCAATATTTTTTTAGAAATTTTCTCTCTTACAAAGTTATCCCATTTCTGCCAGTTTGAACAACGCTGGAAGCTCCAGTGTTCATTTTGGAACCAAAAATTGCCTTAAAAGTACGTTGTGCACTTAGATGAGATTTTGAGAAGAAACCTATAGAGATGATTAAAGGCTGAAAAACAGACCAAGAGAACTGGAAGGAAAAGCTAAAGGTAATTTAGTAATCAATGTCAAACATGTGAAAGGTTGTTATTTCCAAGCAAGGTGACAAACTTGATGTTCGTAACCTGTAGGGGAGCACAACAGGAAGTGAGGTGCATTGTTACATAAAAGATCAGTGAGATAGTGAGGAACTTACTAGGTAGAAAATGCTACTGAAAAACTCAAGGATCTGACAGGAATGATGCCCTGGTCTCTCCTTCTCCAGAGATATGCAAACATCTTACAAGATTCCCATCTATCTGGAAGGTTCCCCCTCATAACCCTGCCTAAACTCAGAGATGGTTGTGCACAGCTTTGAGGCACAGTCTTCAGATGACACGTAGAGTTTTGGCATCAAAGGCATTCACAAACTGACAGAGCCTTACCAACCCTAAAATCTTGGAAAAAATATCCCAGAGGAATTGAGCTCAACAGTCGCGTCCATTCAGCCCTATTTCTAGGCCAGTCCCTGTGTGAAGTACCATCCCAATGACAAAAACACTGTTTTTTCTAATAAAGGAAAGAGCTGATTACCACATACCCTTTACAACACTGTGGAGCTTCAGCTGTCAGAGTTGTCTACACAAGTACACATACATATTTCAAAGCAAACACCGAAGCTACTTGCATTTCCTCTGAGTGAAACCAGGCCCCAGCTGCTCTGCCCTCCCAGCCCTTGCAAAGGCTATTTCCCCTACCTGCAAAGCCCTTCCCCCACCTTCTTACTTAAGAAGCTCCTCACTTGTCTTTGAAACCATGATGTTCGGGCTAGACTTATATTCTCCGAACCACCATGTTGTCCCAGCTACAATCCCCTTCACCCACACTCTAGATTATAATTCCTGGCTGCATGCTTTAGAAACTGATGCAAAGGAGCTGTTATAAAAGAGAATTTATTGGAAATATAACAAGGGCTCAGCAGGAACTGGGAGAACACGCTTGGAAATACCCACAAACCAAGGGAGTTTGTGCCAACGACCAAGATCAGGAGCCACAATTATCTTATACCCAAAAACATCAGAGCTAGATGTCTCTACCTCACTTGAGGTCATTAGCACTCTCAAAATATTCCCTGCACCTAATCCCAACATCTCAGAAAAGGATGTAATTGGCCGGTCTCATGCCTCATGACCAGCCTGTGGGAAAGGAAGATCCTCTTTTCAGTTTCCCAGTGTGACTGGCTGGAGTCCCAGAGGCCTCCCAAACAGGAACATAGGAAATCAGTTTGTCCTCCCCGCTATCCTTGAAGAGCATTCACCCATTTTCAACTTTCATCACAGAACACCTCAGAGAGAGGCACAGACAGTTTTGCTAAGCAGACAGAAAGGGTAAAGAGCATAATAGCTGGGTGCTGGGGTATTGATGTGTTCCTAGGGGTGGAAATTATGGAATCTGCGGTTCTATTGTATAAAAAGAAAAGCACAGACCCCATGTACAGGTGAAAGTTCTAATGTACAGGTAAAAGCCAAGAGCCTATTTTACAGGTGAAAGATAAAGGGCCATTTTACAAGCTCATTGTATTTTTTAAGACTGTCAGGTATTTTAGAGTGAGTTGCCTTGCAAAGAAAAAAGAGTGCATTGTGACCTTGGATAACTTTGATCAGGTCCGGAGGCTGTAGTTTTCTTTAAAGATACAATTTTAAAAATTATAGTTTTCTCTTTCTTTCTTTCCTCTGTTTCTGCTACCTTTCCTCATCTAATGGGAACAGGCTACTAGAAGCACTCACACATTCAATCCTGGAGAGATTACCACCCCCTAAGAGAGGAGAATACACAGGAAAAGAAGACGCATGGTAGACAGCTTTCTCCTACACTAATCCCCCTGTTGTGCATGCCTTAACATTTCTCTCTATGTACTAGAAACCTAGGTGCTGCCTGAGGGCAAGGGCTCCTTAAGGGCGGGAATTATACCTTTCAGCCCTATTTCATGTACTATTGCATATAGAGTCAGGCATCGGTAACCTCATACAGGTCAAACTTCAGATCAACATCTGTTGAGCAACCCATGAACACCAAGGTGATATTCATCCCTGAACCTACCAACCCCAAGCACAGGGCTTTTGCTGTTATACCCCACTGTTAATAGGAATAGTGGGGTATCTGTCATCGACTCAAAAGTTGCCTTGCCTAGAGAATAGATAGCTGATGATTTTCTTAAGAAATTAAGACTTTAGGGTCAGCAAGGTAGCTCAGCAGACTAAGCACCTGCTTAGGCAAGCACAGGGACCAAGGGGTTCCATCGCTGGCACCACAGGCTACATGGGCCCCACCCCTGGGCTGGCTGACCTGGCCACCTAGTCTGGGCAAGGTGGTGCACACCTGTGATCCCAGCACTGGGGAGGCTGAAAACAGGAGGATCATTAGGAGCCCAAGCCACTGTGTAGTGAGACCCTGTACCAAATACATGAAAAAAGAAAGAAATTAAGATTACTATTGGCACATAATTTCTTGGTTGCTCACAATGTTCGCAGAATCATTTATCTTTGAACCTAATGAGAGTAGCCATCAAATGTCTCAGATAATAATACTACTCAAGGACTTTAATTTTTTACTGAGTTAATGATGAGAAAAGAAAGAGAATAAAAAGTAAAGAAAATGAGAAAAACACTTCCAGAAAGCTGGAAATCATCTCTCAAAAGAATATAGTGAAATGTAGTCCGACTTTGCATGGAGTACTTCAGTCACTGGGCTGCTGAGCATGACAAGCCTGCAAAAAGTATTTTAATCCCACCCATGTTCATTGATGGCATTGTGACCATCCAAGCCTGTGACTTTGCTTGGTTTAGTTAAGCCAATTTCAGATGCATTCTGAATCATACTAGGTCCTGCCATGGGCATTGCTTCGCTGGGATAAATGCACACCTTGTTCAAAAGAAAAAGAGTGAGAACTGGTGAGATTTCCAAGTTTAGGGTTTAGATCTTATAGATAATAAGAAGTGTCATGATTTGAGGTTTTTGCAAGGTGAACAATATAGTACAGGACACATTTGATAATAGTATTTTATACTGAATCACCCAAGAATCATACGTAACAAGTGCAGGAAATCTATCCACACACTAAATAAAGAATTTAGCTCAGGGCCTAGATCCTAATATCCTGCATGAGTCCAGCTGGCAACCTAGAGCCTATAACAATGCCTCTCACAAGTCCAACTGAAGGCCTAGAGCCCATGACAATGTGTCATGCAGGTCCACTTTACGGATCTGTGCTAGAAAGGTCCAAGGTCAGCGGTGGAAGCTAGAAGGTCTACGCCAGTAGAATGAAGGATCTGTGCTAGCAAGCTCAGGGATCTGAACTAGAACTAGGAAACAATACTTAAGGGTAAGCACCAGAGGTCCCCCAAAATTACCACAGTCATCCTTAGCAACAGTAGGGTCCCAAGCTCCTCCAGCAATGAGGAATGCCAAGTTCCCATCAGGAAAGCCAACCTGACAAACTTCTCCATGAGGCTGAGCAGTGCACCCCCTTGCCCTCTGGAGCCAGGAAGTGATGCTCAAGATGGGGACCCAAGCTTCCCCAAAGTTCAACGGGAAAGCCAGCATGACAAGGTCCTCCAGCAGAACAGCCCAAGAGAACCAGCAGCTTCCAAGAGCTTCTCCAAGCAGCACCCCTAACTGCATTTTTAGCAGCTTCTTATGCTGTTGGCAACAACCCTCAGGTGGGCCTCCCACACCCAGCACCATGCTAGTCTAATCCAGCTGGGTGCAATAAATTGACCACCTGCTAGAAATCCACTACAAGAAATAACCTCATATGTCTTTGGGGATGTGTTGGGCTGGACACTGAGCACCACAGGTGGGTGCCTTATAATCAATTGTCAGCACTATAGCCTTCTGTGATATCTTCTACTTTAGGTTTTAAGTCATCAAATTATATCGAAGAAAGAAATCAGCTTTGTAGTCCACACTGTTAATCTTTACACTGTACATCTTTATCTTGCATAATTGGTCCAGGAGTCAGGTTCTACGTCTTTCTTCAGTAAGTATGTCACATAAAGCTTATCTATTTAAATGTCCATGTGTTTTATATCAATAAAGTCACAAGACAAATTGCTTTCATAGTCAATTGAAGGATTGCATTCAAGTGTCTAGAAAAATAATATTAGCTAAAATTAAGCAGTAAACCAGTTGCAATAGTGTTATCTAAGACTCTGATTTTGAAGAGGTTAT
>PVKN010036888.1:0-11354 GCA_004027915.1 Capromys pilorides
AATCATGAGTTTGAGGCAAGCATGAGCAACCCAGTGAGGCACTGTTCTTGAAATAAGCACTGCTGGGTACCGCACGTAGGAAGCTGAGGCAGGATTGAGGTGAGTTTGAGGCCAGCCTGGGCTGTGTAGGGAGTTCAGGGTTAGCTTGAACAAAGTAGCAAGATTGGGGTGGGGCAGGGGATAGCTCAGTGGAATAAGTGTTTGCCTGACAAGCACAAGGGCCTGAGTTCAAGCCCTGGTTCCACAATAAAGGAAGGAAGGAAGGACACTAGGAGTGTAGCAGTATAGCTGTCAACACTTCTGGTTAAATAGGGGGATAGAAGAGGGAAACCAAATAATCTATCCCACCTCAAGGGGTGAAGGTATCGCCAAAAGTGTTGCGGTTGTGCTGTGCTGCTGCTTCCTGGAGGTCTGTATAAATGGCTTGAAGGAAATTCTGTAGACCCCGGCTTGTTCATGTCTTCCGTGACTGTTTTAATGGTTTCCTCACAACCCTGTTGAGAGGGCCTTTCTTCTTTTCTCATCGTAGCATCCTGATGTCCTATGACCATGTGGAGCTTACCTTCAATGATATGAAGAATGTGCCAGAAGCCTTCAAAGGGACCAAGAAAGGTACCGTGTACCTGACCCCTTACCGGGTGAGTTGGACAGCAGGGTCATGTGCATCTTGGGTTCCATCTCATGAGTCTGGTGGCCTCTGAACCCTGGTGAATGTTAGTGCCTTGCTCTGCCTATTTGTCTGTCACATGACCCTCAATTCTAGAACCACAGGGCTCTTTGTACAGCTGAGCTGATTGCTGAGCAATGACTCTATGCAAATTTCAGTGCTGCCACCACAAATCTCTCTATAGAGTTGGATGCAGCTGCCAGGATGACTTTGGCTTGGAGTCTCATGGGAGACCTGTGTGGACGTCCAAAGTGATAAATAGGAACAGGATACAGTGGCTTGACCACGGCCTCTGAACTGGGCAGAGTGCCCAGCAGAAGCCTGCAGAGTGAGAAATGCCAGACTGCAGAAGGGTCCTTGCCCATGAACTGGCCACACAGATGCCAAGAAAGCAGTGTGAATAAAGCCCCTGGAAAGGACTACTGCCTGTGGCTGCCTGTCAGTAGAGCTCCTCTTTGTGTTCCCATCACTGTGATGAGCAGATCCAGTGACTCTCAAAACCCTGTCTGTCGTTGGAAGTTTACGTTCCTTCATTCAGTTAGTTTGAGTCTGACCAGTGGTTTTGAGACCCCTGGGTTATCCAGATACATGGCAGAGGAGCTCTTGCTGTTTGGCAGTGTCATCTGTGGGCAAGTCACGATGGCTATAGTGGCTGATGCTGCACCATCATTTCTGGCAAGGCCTGTGCCGAGCCTCCTGCTCCTGGAGCCCTGTGTGCCCTGCCCCCACCTCTCTCTCCCTTATGCAGTAAGTCCCTGAGTGACAGGCATGTGAGATGGGAACTTCCGCAGATAGGTAAGACTCACTGCTTACAAACAAATCTGACTTAAGAGTTCTGGACTTACTATGCTGTAGGGCCCTCCGTGATGCACCACATCTGCCACCTCCAACACTTAAATAACACAGTCTCTTCTGCTTACAGTTGGTGATTGATACCTTCCTGGGAATTCCTGAGTGCTTGGGAACTCCCAAAGCTGCACTAGGCCTCTTTCCAGAGCGCTCTCTGAAATATCTGATGCAGAGAGTCCTGGGCCCTCTGACCGTGGCGTGGTCTGCCCACCTCAGCACTGGTGACAGACTCATCGCACATAGGAAATGGGTAGGAAGCGATGGCCCCGTGGACTGCGGTTCTAACACAGATGGCGCTTGTTCTTGCCCCACAGATCATCTTTCTGTCCAAGGGGAAGGATGCCATGCAGTCCTTCATGATGCCATTTTATCTAATGAAGGACTGTGAGATCAAGCAGCCTGTATTTGGCGCAAACTATATCAAAGGGACCGTGAAGGCTGAAGCAGGAGGTAGGTGATGGGCTCTGGGCCACTGAGGAACACGAATGGGCCTCTCAGAGGTGCTCTGGATGCCTGTGACTGCCCCTTGGAGATGACATCTTTGGACACACACTGCCCTAGCTTTGTGCCTTTCCTATTCTGTATTAATCTTCAAGAAGAACACCTGAAGCAGTAATGCCTGCCCTGAGGGAGGCTGAGTCAGGAGGATCACAAGTTTGTATCCCTCCTGGGCAACTTGGCAAGATTGTCTCAAAAAGTAAAGAAAAGGGGCTGGGGAGATAGCTCTGTGGCACAAGTGCCTTCCTGGCAAGTGCAAGGTCATGAGTTTGAACGCTGGTCCCACCAAAAAAAAAAAAAAAAAAGAAAGAAAATTTAAAAAGGGTTGGAAATGTAGCTCAGTGGTAGATTACCCCTAAGTTAAAATCTCCACTAGGGGCTGGGCAGATAGCTCAGTAGAATAAGCATTTGCCTGGCAAGTGCAAGGTCTTGAGTTCAATCCCCAGTACCACAAAAATAAATAAATAAAATAAAATCTCTACTACTGCAAGAAAACCAAAAAAACAACAAAAAATCTAGAGTTGGACAGAAGGGCATAACTCCATAATCATAGTTACTTGAGAGGCTGAGGCAGAAGGATAGCAATTTTGAGGCTAGGCTAGGCAACTTAGCAAGACTCTCAGATAGAAGACGAGATGGAGCATAGTGGTAGAGCTCTTGCCTAACGTAGATTCAGTCCTTAGTACCACAGGAAAAGGATTGTTGGACAGGCAGCAGCCCTGGGAAATGCTGGGATTAATTCTGGCAGCCGAGGCACAGAATCTCACTGTGTAGTTCAGGCTGGTCTTGAGCTCACTTTGTAGGCCAGGCTGGTCTCAAGCTTGCAATGGTCCTTCTGCCTGAACCTCCCAAGTACTAGGATTGCAGGTGTGTGGCATCACGCCCGGCTCAAGGCAATTCTTTTTTTTTTTTTAAGAATTTTTTTCTTTTTACTTTATTTGTTTGCTTGTTTGTTTGTTTGTTTGTTTATTTTATGGCTGGCTCAGCCTGCCCTGGTGGTGGGGCTGGCACAGCATGTGGTGCCAGGGATCAAACCGCAGTCCCTACAGTTGCCTGAGCTTTCCTAAGCAGGTGCTTCAGACCACTGAACCATCTCACCAGCCCCTCAAGGCAATTCTTGAGAAAGTGAAATCAGTGAAATGACTGAGAATGATTTTTGTGCACTGGGCAGTGTGCACACGTTTTAGATGTGGAGAAGGCCTGTGTCCTGTTCCCTGTCAGAGGCAGTTGCCCCTGGGAAGACTGGACAGATGGCTGGCACTTTTGCAGACACTGGAAGCCCCTGTGACAACCCTGGCCCTGAACACCCAGCCAGGCCCAAGCTTGCTATCGAGGGGCTCTTGGTTACCTCCTTAAGGCTGAGGCCGAGCTGGAGGCAGGGTCTGCCTTTGGCCCCTGTAGAATGAGAGATCTGTTCCGAACTTGAATGTTAGCTAGCTGCTGCCAAGTGTGCTTTTTCCCAGGCAGTTGCTAAGAGCTTTTCGGAGTGGGGCGGTGGGTAGAGAGAACCTCACTCCGTGTTAGTGTGAAGCCAAGCCATGTCGCCCTTGTGCCCATGTACTCAACTGGTCTGGGGTTGAGAAAGCAAGCTTGTTCCCAGTAGAAGCCACTGTTCCAAGGATCACACTGAAAGCCAGGGAAATACCTAGTGGTGTGCGTGCCTGCCTGACAAGCTCAAGGACTCAGGTTCAGTCCCTGGTACCACATGCCATGCCTGAAACTGGGTGCAGTGATGCACACCTGTAGTCCCAGCACTGGGGGTGGCTGAGACAGGAGGATCATTGAGTCTAAACTGCAAAGTAAGACCCTGTACCAAGGGGACGCTGCACAGGCCAGTCTGCAGCACCACGTGTTCTGTGAGCAACAGTCCCAAGAAACAGCCAGGGAAGAAGGCAGAGGTCCCAGCCTTTTGCCACTGGTCTTTAGGCAATGGCTTGGGGATTGCCATCACTTTAGACATAATTTACTTTCTTTTCCCTCAGTATTCATTCATTGGGTTGGGGAGATAGCTCAGTAGAATAAGTGCTTGTCTGGCAAGTGCAAGGTCCTGAGTTCAATCCCTGGTACTGCAAAATAAGTAAATGAATGAATGAGTGAATGTTCATTTGTTGTCCTTGTCCCTTAGGTGGCTGGGAAGGCTCCACTTCCTACAAGTTGACCTTCACAGCAGGCGGTGCCATTGAGTTCGGACAGCGGATGCTCCAGGTGGCATCACAAGGTATCCAGGTTCTAAAAATTAAGGGCAAGGCAACTGAGTGTGTGGGGCTTTTATTTGACCTTGTTCCCTTGATTTTGTTTTGTAAGCACCAAGAGTATCTGGGTTCCTGCTGACCAAGGCTGGGCTGTTGGGAGAAAGCCTGTGATTACCAGCCACTCTTATCCCTCAGAGCCTGGGCTTCCTCTGCCTTGAGCAGGTGTACGGAAAGTTGACAAAGCTGTTTGGACTCAACATTTTGCTGTGACCTTATAAAAATAAAAATACCTTATAAAAATAAAAATACCAAAAAACCCCCAAAACACACCAACCCCTAAACTACATCAAGCAACCGTTTAAACTCCCAAGTACTTCACCCCACCTGTCTCTGTCACTCTGTCCCCAGCCCCCCCAACTCCCGTCTGCCCTGCCAGTCTCCTTCCCTCTGCCCAGCTCCAGCCTCTGTGCCCATTCCTGTATCCTCTCCCTTCACCTCATTCTTGACTGAGACAGACCCAAGTGTGACTGGGGAGTGGAGTGGTGGGAGGGCACATCTGGGGCCACAGTCATGGGACCTGGCAATTTCCCTGGGCAGTCTGTGGGGCTGTCCTGTCCTAGCCCCAAGGCAGGTGACACTCAGAGCATCTCTCTCTCCCCTTGTACTTATAGCCTCCAGAGGTGAAGCCCCCAATGGAGCCTATGGGTACCCTTACATGCCCAGCGGGGCCTATGTCTTTCCCCCACCAGTCGCCAATGGAATGTACCCCTGCCCTCCTGGCTACCCCTATCCACCGCCCCCACCTGGTGAGTGTGTCCCCTCTGCCCACCCTTTACCCCATCCACTAACCACCCCTTCCAGGCAGGGGATACAAAGGGAAGACCTGTTCTTTCACCGCTTCAGAAATAACATGCTGCAGAGGCTTAGAAGGTGCTTCCAGGGAGCTAGATGAGGCAGCTTCTGGGAGGTGGCCTTCTCGGTTGGTGAGGCCTGCTGCACACAGAATCCCTGTCCCTCTTGTGGAACAGAGTTCTATCCAGGACCTCCCATGATGGATGGAGCCATGGGATACGTGCAGCCCCCACCACCACCCTATCCTGGACCCATGGAGCCTCCGGTCAGCGGCCCTGATGTCCCCTCCACTCCTGCAGGTGAGGCATCTGGGCTGTTGGCAGAGTTTCAGGATTGGCGCGCTACTCTCCAGAGCTGTACAGAGAGCCTCCAAGACTGGCTGGAGGCCACTGGAGCCCCAAAGGATGCCCCTGGCCTGGAGACGACCCCAGGGACCAACAGGGTGGTGGGCTAGTGGCAGAGAGGTAGATTCCATTCTGTTCTGTCCCTTTGCTAGTAATGTGGCTTCCCTGATATGCCTTAGTCTTCTCAGTTAACTATAGAGATGATCACAGGCCCACCTTGTGGGATTATGCCATGGGGTGAGAAGCGTAAAGGGACTGGAAAGGAGAGTGCCAGGCTGGTGCTTAGACTGCTGTTTTTCCTATGGATGGGGTCATCAGTGGATGAAAGGGGGTTGCTGACACCTGTTATGCATTTGCTCCCATAGCTGAGGCCAAGGCCGCAGAAGCAGCTGCCAGTGCCTATTACAATCCGGGCAACCCACACAATGTCTACATGCCCACGGTGAGTGGGAAGTGGCCCCTTCTCAGCCCCATGGGCTAGGAATTGGGGGAAACCTCTGCCTGTCTGAACCTCCTTTTTTTAACTTTATTTACTTACACATGTATGTATGTATGTATGTATGTATGTATGTATGTATGTTATGGCCAGCTCAGCCTGTTCTGAGAGTGGGGCTGGTGCAGCATGTGGTATGGGGGATTAAACCTCAGTCCCTGTGGTTGTCTAAGCTTGCCTAAGGAGGCGCTTTGGACTGCTGAGCTATCTTGCCGGCCCCCATCTGAACCTTCTAACTTGTTCTTTCCTCCCTTTTTTAGAGCCAGCCTCCGCCACCTCCCTACTACCCCCCAGAAGATAAGAAGACCCAGTAGACTCCTCCCACCTCCCTGCCTCCTGTCCTCCTACCCCTCCCCGTGGGGCTGTGGGGGGGGGGTCAGGGAGGATCTTGTTCTCCCCAGGGCTGATGATAAATAGTGACCAGGAACTAGCTTTTTGGGATGGGTATCCCAGTTTCCCGTACCAGTTCTGCCATGGCTTCCTCTCACCATCTGGGGCTCTCAGGAGCATGGAGTGTCCTGTGGTTCCTGTCGCACTCTCCTTCCCTCTGGAGGAACTCTCTGGCCACCTCCACCACCACAGTCCTGCCCCCACAGTCTGGTAGCGGTTCTACACTCAGCCTTGTGAGCCCCATGCACCCCGCCGTGCATCTTTCAGCCTGTTTCGTCAGGACTGGCTAACATTCCTCCCACTGGTCTGGGCCTGACCCTGGAGGGCCACTGTCCTGACAGACTGTCAGCCCACAGTCCAGCCAGGCCCAGCCCCCAGTCACGTCCACCCTCCCTTCCCTGTCCTTGGACATTCTGTTGCTACATCTGGCTTCAGGGGCCTTACCGTGTTCCAGGGGTTGGGTGGCATCAAAAGAAAGACCCCTGCGGCCAGAATGGAAGCCCCTCTGCTCTGCTAATGATTCTGGAATTTGGTTTCCCACTTAACTCCCTTCATCTACAAGAAGCTTCCTGTCAGGAAACGGGAAGTGCATGTCCGTCCCATCGTGCTGTTCAGGGGCTACGGGGTGGGCTGAGAAGCGGGGTTCCACCTGTGTGCTGACCACCACAGCTGCAGGCCCTTCAGCCTGTCCTCCCTGGATGCAGGACCTTCAGTCTCCATGTCTCAGCTGCACGAAGATGTGCTCAATTGTTTCCAGACTGGCCACAAAGTGAGGAGATGGTTATTTAAAGAGATTCCCTATTTATTTGACAAAAAAATTAGTTAATATATTAATGTAAAATAAACCCCATTTGCACCTTGATTTGTTTGCAAAAACTGTGAAATAGTAAAAATGAAGTAATGACTTTCTGTGAGTATGTGGTGATTGGCATGAGCCCTCAGAGCTGTGAGCCTAGGGAGGCTGCTCTTTCCCTCAGTGAGGGCCCATGTGGTCCCTAGCCCACCCACAGAGGCCCCAGTCCCTGGCTGGAGGCCAGCCAAGCCCTAAGTCCCAGCCTGCCTCTCCTGCCTCTTTGTTGGCTCCAAATGGGGATGCTCTGGCCCTAGGCTCAGGCTGGAGGCCTGAAGGAGGTGGCTTAGGCCACCTGTGAGAGGCCACCGCTTGGCAGCCCAGCTGGGACATGCTGTTGTGTGAGCCATTGCAGCATATAGCCTGCCTTCCTGAAGGTTAGGGAAAGGTGGGCAAGAATCAGACTCCAGGGCCGGCGAGATGGTTCAGTGGTCTAAAGCACCTGCTTAGGAGGGCTCAGGCAACTGCGGGGACTGCAGTTCGATCCCCGGCACCACGTGCTGTGCCAGCGCCACCACCAGGGCAGGCTGAGCCAGCCACAAAATAAATAAACAAACACGACAAGCAAACAAATAAATAAATAAAATTAAAAAAAAAAAAAAAATCAGACTCCATAGCCAGGCCGGTGCCTCTCCCATAGTGCCAGGAGAGCAGTTTAGAGCTCTGGGAAGATGTCCTGTCCCTTGGAAACTGTGCCTTAGAGTTTGGTCCGTAGCCTCTCCTATTTGCCCATGACCTCCCAGGACTTGAAGGAGCATTTTCCTGACCACAGTGAGGCAGGGCCCCAAGCCTGTCCCTGGCCAACACAGTTCAATCCTGTCACCTCTGTGGAACGTCACTTGGGTGGAGCAGGCTGAGCAATTGGCTGCCTGGCTAGGAAAGGCCTTCAGAAATCCTCACCTGAGCCTGCCCCACCCTGTCCAGGCCTGAGGGCCCATCAGAGAAGCCTGGCAAGAGAGATCCGAGGGCTCAGGTCAGCATGTGGGCAGGGCAGGGTACTGTTGAACCTACTGGGAACGCTGCACCCTCCCTGGTCTTCTGTGGGCCCCGCCCTCCCACAGGGCTCACTTTCAGCTCCAGCATGGGGAAGATCCTGGGACGTTCCCAGCCCAAGGAAAGGGCAGCTCCTTCAAAGCCAAGGCGGTGACATCCTGACTCTTCCATCCCCCTCTCCCTCCCTCCACCCTCCGCCAGCAGAGGGTGGCACTCTCGGGGCCCTTTGCATCATCTTGTGGCTTCGCTTTCTTCACCCCACAGCAGCAGGGCCACAGAGGAAAGGGCAGAGCCGGCCACCATGGCCACTCGCTTCTTCCACCCTCAGAGGCGCCCTCCTCTCTTCCGCCAGGCCATCAAGATAAGACGCCGCAAGGTTCAAGACCTGCAGGATCCCCTGGCCCAAATGACTCAGGAGGTAGGAGTGGCCTTAGCAGGTAGAAGAGCCAGCCTGGGGAGGCCTTAGTACTCTTGGGGTGTGGGAGCCTGGCTGTCTGGCACCACCTACCTGGCAACCCAGTCTCTGGGCAGAGCCTTCTGGGTAGGCAGAGCAGGTCTGCCATGTTCTCTGAGCTTCCTTAGGCCTCTCTGTTGGGTGGCCTGAGCCTCTTCAGCTCCTCCCCTTTGTGTCCTGACCTCTGTGCCCTACTTCTCCAGCTCCAAAGGCACCAGCCCTGTGAGGTAGGGTCTCCCTCCTACCTGGAGACCCTCTGAGTTGCCCTAGACTGCTGGGTGTCCCCCCAGGTATCTCCCCCAGGCATCCACCACAGCTGCTGGGCCTCACTTCCGCTGCTGGGTGAGGAGCGGGCGGGCCAGGCGATAAGCAGTGCTGCTTCCTCTGGGGAAGGAAGAGAGGGTGGGGGCAGGTAGCAGAGGGCCTGTGCTGCCGGGCCAGCTGAGCACCCATGGACCTTAGCAGAAGCAGGCCAGGGAACGAACAGCACAGCCCAGGGACCAGAGCCCCAGGAGACCTGCCGTGGGACCAGGTGTGGCGCATGGGTGGGCATGGAGGCTAGGCTGTTACAGCCGCCCTGCCCTAGGCCTGGGCCTTCCTGCCTACGTGAGCAGTCCTCCAAGGACCCCTGGTCTTTCCACCTTGTTCTCCAGGTCAGCCCTGCATCCTACCACTTTTCCCCCAAGGAGGTAAGAGTTGGGGTGATGGGGTGTGCACAAGGGTGGGTTGGCAGGCCTGCATCTCCCCCTGAAGTCCCTCAGCCACTGGCCAGGGCTGATGGCAGCACCCTCAGCAAGGAGGGAGGTACTTCTGAGCCTCGGCTGCCTCTGCTGCTAGAGTGGCACCTTCCCTTACTCTGGGTATGCAGCGTTGGTGCCAAGCTGGCTGTGGGTTGTGGGGTTCCTGGGGTATCTGACCTTGCTGTGTCTCAGCGGGACCTGCTCTATGAGGAAGCACTCTACACTGTCCTGCATCGCGTGGGGCGGCCGGAGCCCAACCATGTGGTGGAGGCCTCTGCGCTGCTGCAATACCTGCAGGAGGTAAGCCCAGCCCCTTACCCACTGCCTTTCTTTGGCCTGGACTCAGGTACCCCCTCTTTCTGGTCCAGATACCCCACCATCTGCCTCCCCACCAGGCCTTCCAGGTGCAGCCTGAGGATCACCAGCGCATGCTGCAGCAGGCCAGGGAGCTTGAGGTAGCCTGGGCCCAGGGGCAAGGGAGGCCCAGGGGGAAGGGGGGACCTGGAAAACTGAGCCCTCTTGGGGACTCAGGCCATACCCTCCTATCCCTCTAGAAACCAGTATTTTGTCTGAAGGCAACAGTAAAGCAAGCAAAGGGCATTCTAGGCAAAGATGTCAGTGGTGAGTATGGCCCGGTACCCTGAGGAGCTTCTTCTTTTTTTTTTTTTTTAATTTTATTTATTTATTTATTTATTTGTTTGCTTGTTGTGTTTGTTTGTTTCTTTTTTAAAAAAATTTTATTTATTTATTTATTTGTTTGCTTGTTTGTTTCTTTATTTATTCATTTTGTGGCTGGCTCAGCCTGCCCTGGTGGTGGCGCTGGCACAGCATGTGGTGCCGGGGATCGAACTGCAGTCCCCACAGTTGCCTGAGCCCTCCTAAGCAGGCACTTTAGACCACTGAACCATCTCACCGGCCCTGTTTGTTTCTTTATTTATTCCCCCGAGGAGCTTCTTGCTGGCTTTTTCTCTCCTGTGTGTGGTGTGTCAGACCCTTGTGGGGAATCCTCATCTCCCCGAATCCCCCCAGGCCTGGCCTCAGTGCCCAGCATCTGAGCTAGGAGGGATCTGTTTAACACTCACTCTCTCTCTCTCTCTCTCTCTCTCTCTCTCTCTTTTTTTTCTCTCAGCTCTGGAAGGGAGAAGGGACTAATGAGGGATCTTGGCCAACTCCCTGGTGCCTTCTTTTCCCTCCTCTCAGGATTCAGCGACCCCTACTGCCTGCTGGGCATCGAGCAGGAGGGGGGTGTGCCAGGGAGCAGCCCAGGGTCCCGGCGTAGGCAGAAGGCTGTGGTGAGGCACACCATCCCTGAGGAGCAGACCCACCGCACTCAGGTCATCAACCAGACCCTCAATCCCGTCTGGGATGAGACCTTTATTCTGTACGTGGCTCTGCTCCGGTTTCCCCTGCCTGGGACTCCTCTGGGCATCAGGGTCTCCACAGGCAATGAAATCAGTGGGTCTTTGTGGTTCATGGGAAGGGGCTTGGCCCTGGCCTCTCATGGTAGGCTAGACAGACAGAGGCTGCACTGGATAGGTCAATGACATACATGACCCGCTTGCAGGTGGAGCAGAGTCAGGACTTGCTTGGTAAATAGAGGGGCCACCTGACACCTCACTCTGCAGTAGGGAGGGATGCAGGTTGAGAGGGGAGGAAAAGCTGCAAGAAGGGGCCTGAGACTACATAGTGGGTGGTTTGGGGTTGGTAGCTTGGGAGGACAAGGACTCAGAGCCTACAAGGGCCTCCAACCCTAGAAGGGCCTCAACCACACCTTCTTATCCCTGCAGGGAGTTTGAGGACATAACACATGCAAGCTTTCACCTGGACATGTGGTGAGTGACACGCATACTTTTGGGGATGGGGAAAGAGAAGGGGGTCAGGAGTTCTACTTACAGTGCACACACCTGTAATTAAAGCTCCTGGGAGGCTGAGGCAGGAGGATTGACATGACTTTGAGACCAACCTGGAATGCATTGTGAGTTCAGGGCCAGTCTGAACTACATAGTAAGAACCTGTGTCAGAGAGACAGAGG
>PVKN010036889.1:0-11351 GCA_004027915.1 Capromys pilorides
CTGGGTCTGAGCTGAGTTCTTGTGCGCTGAAGGCCCCAAGCTTGCCCCCCCTCCCCACCCCCCACCTCGGGCAAGGAGCACGATAGCCACCATCGCAGGGTGCGGACACTGCGGTCCAGGCCGGGGACCTGTGGGAAGTGTGAGGCCTAGAGTGGATCCAGATACCCAGAATGCACTGATCCATGTGGTCCCAGCCTCCCGCCCCATACTTGGGGACCTAGCAGGGAGCAGAGGATACCAGCTGCCTCCCCCGGAACTCCCAGAGCTCCACCCTCACCAGTCAGCTCTTGGGGCGGTCCTGGAAGGGAGACTCTGTCCTCGCACCTGCCTGTGTCTACCAGTGGCAGGGGAGGCCACAGCCCATAGCGCCGGTTTGACTGTCCGTAGCGATCGAGACACGCAGCTGGCACGACTGATGAAGCGGAATGGCTTGAGCCTTGAAGATGCTGAAGCCCGCATCCAGGCCCAGCTGCCCCTGAAGGACAAGGTCCGGATGGCCAATCACGTGCTGGATAACTCGGGCAACTGGAGTGACACGCGGCGCCAGGCCATCCTCCTGCATATGCGGCTGGAGCGGTCGCTAGAGTACCTGCCTCTGCGGCTTGGCGTGCTCATGGGGCTGGCGGGCATTACCAGCCTCCTCTACCTGCTCGCCCGCTGCCTGCTGCCCTCCCCCTAGCCAGGCGCAGCCCTGAACACCCTGGGCCTGGCTGGCCAGCCCTCTCTGTTTCCCTTGCAACGACCCCCACTCCAGCTCTTGTGGCTGGAGGCAGCAGTTGTTACACTAGAGTGGGGGTGGCAGCTCCATGGCCTCCTGGGGTCCAAAGGCTGCCACGCTTGAGCCCTCCCTGCCCCATTGAAACCAGAACCCATGTAGACTGGGGAGACCCTTTGAAAGAGGGACAGGGTGCTGTGGCCGGCAGAGTGGAAGGCCCTGCCTGGCTGCCCCCAGGCCCCCAGCCCAGGTCTCTGCCACACTGCTGGGAGCCCTGGGCCCCTGGTGCCCACAGGCCCTGCCGTTCCTCACCCATGCCTCACTCTGGGCTCCCTGGCCTGGGGCATCCAGCCACCCCCACCCCTTTCCTGTAATCCATGGTATCCTGAGCTCAGAGCCCTGGTCCTCTGGAGGCATGGGCCTCATGGCGCAGGGACGTCTTTACTGCTGCTCCTGTGGTGCTCAAATAAAGCGTGATACAGACACTGAGGTTGTGGACGTGGTGGGTGAGGTGTGGGGTTCCCTGGCTTCTTCCTGCCCGGAGCTCCCACCAGCTGCACTGAACCCCTGTGAGGAGTGGGGTACATCCTCAGCCTCCTGGCCCAATCAGACCAACACAGGCCTCAGAACCCCTGGCAGGGCTCAGGTCCTGCTGATGCGTGGTTTTGCACCTGGCCAGAAGTGAACCTGATGGATGCGCTGGCAGCTGCATTTAGTGCCCCCCTCCCTGTGGCACTGCACACCCCTGGGAGACTTCATCAACTCCCTGTCCCACCTCCTCGCCCTCCGCAGGGACAGGAGGAGGAGGTGGTGGTGTTCTGGCAATTTCTGGGGTTACAGTAAAGGACTCAGTGCCATAGCGCTGTGCCAGCTGCAAGAGCAGAAGGACAATCCTGTGCTGGCCTGGGAAGGGAGGGTGACCCGGATCTCTTAAGGGGAACGGCCTTGGGGTGGGTGGCCCAGTGCTATCTCTTGTGTGCTGTGACCTCCAGTTTTGGGTTTCTGCTCTTGAGAGGTGAGCGGGCTCTGATACCTGTGTCGTGGGACCTCCTATCGGAGGGGGTGGGGGTGGGGCAGTTAAAATCCCAAAGAACTTGGCCCCAGGCAACTTGCTATCCCGGAGCCACTGCGCAGCCAGCAGGTGGCAGCAGGGACCAGGCCGAGGCCCACTGGGCAGCGAAGGTCTCGGCCTCTGCTGCGGCCCCAGAACCGTGTGTACCCAGCCCCTGCAGGCTGAAGGAGTTCAGGGTCTTGAGCTCACAAGTTGGTGCCAGAGTGGCCCTGCGGATCCCTCGTCACCCAGCAGCCACCCTAGGTATTTGCCTGCTTTCGTGGGGGAACGGGAGGAGCAGAGAAAGGCTTGGACCCTTGATAAGCCTCAAGACGAACTGCACGGAGGAGCAGGTGGCCCTGACAGCCACAGGGAAGCTGGACGGAGCCCAGCCAGAGGCGCTGCTCCTCCCCCTGCAGCCCCTGGAGCCTGGCTGTACAGCGCGGGGCCCAGCCCCAGTCCTCCCCGCAGCCTCCCGTCCTTCATCACCACTCAGATTCCAATACAATCCCCAGCTAACCAGCATGTCAATAGAACAAGTCGGCCGCACAGTGCCAGCCAATTACAGGAAATCATTCCGCTCCACAGCTCAGCGCTCACCCTAGGGAGAGAGGGAGGCCAGCAGGTGGGCGGGGGCTCCGGATGTCCAGTCCCTGTGCAAAGAGACCCAGACCTCAGGCCAGAGAGAGATGCGGGGAGCGGGAGAGAAAGACGCTTGGGGCCAGGAGGGTGCATGGCATGGGGGCTGTGTGGAGCCCTAGGACTGGGTGGGCACCAGCCCCAGCCTGCAGGACAGTTGAGAGCCTGAGGACCTGTAAGACCTGCACCCCATGCAGACCATGCCCAGGGGCTTCCAGGGCCAGGGTGCCTGGAAGAGAGGAGGACCAGCTCCCTGCGTCCAAGCAGCTGTTGTGCAGGCAGGGATGTTCTTCCTCAGGCCGTCCAGCCCTCTACTTTTGAGTCCCTCCTCTGGCTCCTAATAGATGCTTGCTTGGTGCCTGGCATCCCACCTTATTGAGAGGCTGAGGCAGGAGGATTACAAGGTTTTCCAGGAAAACTTAGACTCTCGGGCCGGTGAGATAGCTCAGCAGCCTAAAGCACCTGCTTAGGTGAGCTTAGGCAACCTCAGGGACCACGGTTCAATCCCCAGCATCATATGCTGTGCCAGCCCCACCCCCAGGGCAGGCTGAGCCAGCCATAATATAAAAAAAAAGAAAAGAAAACTTAAGAGTCTTAAAACATGAAAGGGGCCAGAGCATAGCTCAGTGGGAGAGCTCGTGCCCAGCACACACGAGGCCTGATTCCAGTCCAAGTTCCACTCAGGAGGATCCTAAGCACCCGCACTCACCCATCTGGATCTCCCTACTTCCACGTCCCCTCCATCAAGGCTGTCCCCGAGTTGCCTGCCAGTGAGCAGCCCTCCTTCTGACCAGTGTTCCGGCCCCGCACTGACTGTCCTTGGAGAGCAGGAGCCCCTGTGGACTCCCCCTTTCAGGGAATTGAGTGACTGTGGATATCCTGGCAGGAGGCCCTGGGACCCAGGGCTCTTCCTCCGCTGCAGGTGCCCGTGAGGACCTGGCAGGGTGCATTCAGCCCTGTGGGCTCCCAAGGGTGGGCATGTGGTGCAGGGAGAAGACCAGCACCAGGAGGAGGTGAGGCTGGGGCTGAGTTCCTCTGCTGCGTGGAGGGTGGGGCTGCCTGGCGAGTCCTACATCTGCACCTGTGAGCGTCACGAGGCCCTCCCTGTGTTGGGCCTCCAACCGCACTGGCCTGAAGCCATCGCCCCTGCGTCCCTCCCACGGGCTGGGCACCCAGGCTCAGTGACACGCAGGGCACAGCCAGCCTGCTGGCTCGGGCCATCGACCGGCCGCCTCCTTCCTCGCTGCTCGCTTTTAATTGAAGTTTGTTTGAGCAGAGTGCCGAGCAGGCAGAAGCAAAAGCCAAATATTTAGCTGCTGCAAATTGGCACCTGCAGATCAATTACCCGGCTTGGGCCGACCACAGAATCTCAGTGTCAGCCCCCAGTCCCCATCACTTGCGGCTGGCAGGGGACAGGGTTGCGATGGAAGAGGGCTCCTGAGAAAGGACTTGGTCTTGTGGATCCGGCCAGGTCCCAGGAGCACACTGCTAGGTGACCTGGGGGAGTCCTCCGTGCTCCTTGACGAGGACAGTTGCCACCTTGTGTCAATGACAGCAGGAGAGACCCAAAGCCTAACCTTTGGTGGCTTCGGCCGTGCAAGTTCCCTTCTGGGGTGAGGGCATGGAGGGCAGATGGTGGTCCAGCCGTGGCAGAGGGCATCAGCCTTGCAGTCCACAGCAGACCACGCCCTCCAGGGAGAGCTCTGACCTAGCCAGGGGGACAAGGAGGAGGAAAGGGCCACTCCCACCTGTGGAGGGAGAAGGGGATGACGCGGGGGAGGAGCCCTGACCTCAAAAGAGTCTGTGCTGACAGAGCCCGTCCTTCCATCTTGCCATGGAGTTGCTTGGCCCTGTAAGGGTGGCAGAGCCTGGGTGACATGATGGTTGTGAACCCTGGAGTTCCAAGACTAGGAGGGTCTGGGTCACCCCTGCCCTGACCAGGAGCCCTGCAAAGCATCAAACCTGGGGTCCAAGCGAGTGCCAAGGCTGACAACTACAGTGCCCCCTCCCCCACCTGGACATTCCCAGCTGTGAAGTGGGCTCCCCAGCCTCAAATCGCTCGGTTCCAGTACTCCATCTGCCACTCTTGCTCCTACTGCCCACCCCACTGGAACACAACCCCCCACCCCCCAGGGTTGCCAGCCCACCATTTGTCAAGCTCAGAAGTCCTTCTAACAGTCTACCTTAAATCTCTCACTGCCTCCTAGGGAAAAGTAGAAAGGAGGAACAGCAAAAAGATAAATGCTGATGGGTAGTTGATGCCACAGCCTTTTACAAAATACCCCACAGAGGGTTGAGGGGGGCGAGGATTGTCTTCACCCACTGCTCTGTACGCTAAACATCTTGGCGATAAATATGGCTGTGTAATTCTTTCTTCTCTTGGCAGGGAGAAAGGCAGAGGGACCTGGAAATATAAATCAATGTGTAGCTTTAATATATGTGCTCTCGGTGTCTGTGTGCCGGGGATTATTAGTAACCTTGATTCTGGCTCAGCGTCCACACGAGGCGGGGGACGCACAGCCCCCAGGGAGGAGGAGAGAAATTAGGAAGCCAAATTCTCCTTCTGATTGACACCTGGGTAAACATTATCCTGGCAGAGGGGAAGAAAAAAGATCAATTCTGGGTATGTTTATCACGTTCCAGGGACGGAGGGAGAAATTAAAGAAACTTGTCTAAGGCAGCTGTCCCCAGGTAGGGGCCAAGGATCATGGCCACACACCTGACCTGATCTGCTGGGGACCCCTGGGGGCCGCTTCTCCATTCCATGGGGTCCTGTGGCTCCTGAGGGCAGTGGTGGCAGGCGAGGCAAGAGAGGAAGGAGAGCATGCAGAGGTATCTGGGACCAGAGTGCAGAGATCCTTGACTTCTGTCCTCCGTCCTGCCTGGCTCTGACACCTTGACCTGGGTATCTGACCTCTGAGTCCCCGTGTGTGGCCTGTACCCCCTCTCTCTGCACAGAGCAGAGGTGTTAACTAAGGGTCCTTATAAATGTTCTTGTAGCCACTTTTTTTTTTTTTTTTTTGTCTTTTGGGACAGGATCTCACTATGCAGTTTAGGCTGGCCTTCAACTCACTTTGTATCCCGGCTGGCCTTGAACTCACAATGATCCTCCTGCCTCAGCCTGCTAAGCGCTGTGATTATAGATGTGTATGTCACCATGCCCAGTTTCCCAGCCACATTTTTTTTTTTTTTTTTTTTTTTTTTGCAGGACTGGGGTTTGAACTCACTACCTTGCACTTGCCAGTCAGGCACTTGTGCCATGGAGCTATCTCCCCAGCGCCTGGTGTATTTTCAGGTTACTCTTCTTTTTATTTACTTATTTATTCTTTGCAGAACGGGGGATCGAACTCAGGCCCTTGCACTTGAGTTATGTCCTTAGTTCCCCTAGCCACATTTAAAGGAGAAGAAAACACCTACAAAGAATTCAAATGGCATTTTTAAATTGAACCCAGTACATCTAAAATATTACCATTGGGCTGGTGAGATAGTTCAGTGAACTAAGAGCCTGCTTTGGGAAACACAAGAACCAGGGTTCGATCCCTGGCTCCATATGCCATGTGGGCCCGGCCCTGAGGAGGCTGAAAACAGGAGGATCACTACGAATCCAAGCTCCGTAGTGAGAGCCTGTACCAAATACATGGGGGGAAAAAAAGGAGACCATATCTGGTTCTAGTCTCTTCTTTCTCCTTTCTGTCTTCTTTCCTTGCTTTCTTTTTTTCTTTCATTCTCTTCCAAGATTTTTGCCTTTTTGTTGTTGCTGTTGGCCTTGAACTCAGAACATAGTGCAGGCTGACTTACCACAGTGACACGCCTGCCTCAGACCCCCAGAGTGCTGGGTTTACAGGTTGTGATGTGCAGTTGTCACATTTCAGTTGCTCCGGAACACTAGGCTGGGCAGTGAGGGACTGGACCTGCATTGCTGTAGAATAAGAAGCCGGGGTAGTGCTCTGCCCCCCTCCCCGGATCTGCAGTCCCATTGGCGGCACCCTGAACAAGTTCTATCCCTGACGCCGCCTGAACCTGGCTCTCTCCAATGGCTGGCCTTTGTCACCTGCCCTTCCTCAGCAGAGTGGAGGACTTCATGCCTTGTAGGACAGGCTCCCGGGGTCACAGCTCCTGCTGGAGCCGGGTGGGAGGGGCAGGGGAAGGATGGACCGCTCCTGGTCTGCTTCTGGGTGCAGGGAGGGGCAAGAGGGTGGTGGGGCAGCCGCATGTTGGCCGAGTTGCCTAAACAAGAGAAGAGGGCTGGAGCTGGGCACTCCCATGGCCACTGTCCCGGGGTCCTCTCTCTCTTCTCTACCTTGGGGGCCCTGAGATATTAGACTGAAATTTCAGGGCCCAGCGGGTAGGCGTTGTGTGGTCTTTGAGTCCCATTCGTCACCATCACCGCAGGCAGAGTTTGGTCAGCGTCCACTCTCTAAGCCAAGGAGGTTGGGCTAGGAGGACCTGTAACCCCGCACACCTGCTCCCACTGCCTTGCACCTTGGCTCCTGGGCCTGGCTCCCGTGCCCCACACGAGCAGCCCTGGGCAGTGTCCTCCCAGCGGCCTTCCTCTCCACACCTCCCTGTGAGCCCTTCCCAGCCTGCAGAGCAGCGGCAGGTCCTATCTGAAAACCCTTCCAAGAGCACAAGCCGGCCTAGCACCCCATGTCATTCTGGCACATGGTGAGAGGGTGAAGCTCAAGGGGAGCCCCTCACCATCTCCACCCCACACTTCCCAGGGTGACGTCGGGTTGGTTGTGAGGAGCAGGTGGTGGCAAAGCGCACCCCTTCAGGACATGGAACCCCCACTCCCACCCCACCCCGTCCAGATGTCTAAGCCGCACAGCCCAGCCTGTCGGGTTGTAGGAGCCCGGGGTACGGGGACAGAGGACCTACTTTGTTCTTGTCCTATTCTCTTTTCCATTCCATTAAAATAAGGATTTCATACAACTTCAGAGATACCCAGCCTGCGCCCTGGCACCCTGCCCAGGGGCTCTCAGAGCCCCTCCACCACCCTCACTGGGCACAGCCACACCCTTGCCCTGTAGCCTCAGTCCTGCCAGCCCAGCCCTTATGCCTGGGCTATCCTCTCACACCCCATCTGCAGCCACAGCACATCCCAGCTGTCTGATTAACTCAATTGATTAATTAAGCTCTAATGAGAGCCATGACTCACCCTGCAGCTGCTGACCGGGCAACCACTGCGCCAGGAAGGGCAGCAGGGCCACAGGCCGGGCTTAGGGAGCCCTGGAGTCAGGAAGCTCGGCGGTGGCGGGTGTCCCAGCTGGTAAGGTGCAGAGCCGGCCCAGGGTTAGGTCTCCCAGGTCAGGAAGTGGACCACCCCAGCTAGGCCTCGCAGAAGCAGAGCAGTGGCTGCCTGGCTGAGGTGCAGAGAGACCAGGCCCACCTTGACCTGGAGCCGCACACGTGGAAAGGGACACCACGGTCCTGCCACAGCTGCCGCCCTCCCCGTGGCACCGGCATGTGGTCAGACAAGTGCCAGGCAGAGCACCCAGAGCCCCACAGAGCAGTCCCCTGGCATGCTGCCCTCAGACTGCCCTGGGCTGGCACGAGCACAGCCCTCACCAACAGCAATGAGCAGGCAAGTGTAGAACCGTCTGCCTTTGCCTGCTCTGCCCAGAGGCCTCTATGCCAAGTGGCAGGTGTCCGTGCTGCAGGCGCCAAGGCCTCGAGCCCCGCGGCTCTTCTTGCCCCAGCCTTTGCACCTGTTTAGCCTTTTCCACTGCTGAAGATCAAACCTCGGCGCTCTACCACTGAGCCACGCGCCAGCCCTTGTGGATCTTCAGACAGGGCCTCGCCAAGTTAACCAAGCCAGCTTTAAACTTGCAACCCTGTCTCAGCCTCCTGAGTAGCTGGGATGGCAGGTGTGCACACCAGCCAGAGCTTTGTGTCTTTAGGGGACATGGTCTGCAGTGCTGAGGCAGAAGCCGGGGTGCCCCAGCTCCAGGTTGGCCCTGCTGTGGTAGTCCACTCATTTGACACACATGCAGACATAGATGCACTTGCAGGCAGGCATCTGCTTGGAGACACATACAGACAGGCATGCACGTGGGCATGCGCGTGGAGACACGTGGGCAGGCATGCACACAGACACATACAGACAGGCATGCACGTGGAGACACGTGGACAGGCATGCACATGAAGACACTTGCAGAAAGGCATGTACACAAAGACATGGGCAGGCATGTGCAGACAGGCATGCACATGGAGGCAAGTGCTGACAGGCATGCACATAGAGACACACAGAACAGACATACACAGAGACATGCAAACATATCCACATGCAGACATGTGCTGACAGGCATGCACATACAAGCAGATGCAGACACATGGACGCACAAGGAGACATGTGCTCATACAGACACACACACAGACACATGCAGACAGACATGCACATGCAGACACATGCAGACATGTACACGAGATGTGGGCAGGCATGCACATGGAGACATGAAGAAAGGCATGCACAGACAAGCAGATGCAGACACATGGAAGCACACACATGCAGACGTACATGCAGACACTCAGCAGGCCGTGAGAAG
This sequence comes from Capromys pilorides, assembly GCA_004027915.1. NCBI lineage: Eukaryota > Metazoa > Chordata > Mammalia > Rodentia > Capromyidae > Capromys > Capromys pilorides. The sequence continues at coordinate 8,951 of PVKN010036889.1, forward strand.
GGGCTCACAGAGCACAGCCTCTGCTCCCCATGATGAGCCCCTACCCGACACCCCACCACAGCCCCCTTCCCCAGCTGCCCTATGCCCACCCCAGACTCCTCTGCTGTCCGCTGTCCGTCAGATTCAGTTACCAGCTCAGCTCTCAAATCGGGGTCCAGCCAGCAGCTTTGCTGGAGAACATGGTTATGTGATTATTTCAACCTTGCTCCAAACGCCATTTTAATTGGATCTGGGAGAAGGCGATTTGTGCACAGAGGGCTGCAGGGCGGGGGCACAGGAATGCCAGATGGGGCAGTGGGGTGCTGCAGGGCACTCCCCATCCTGGACCCCAGGGGCTCGGGACGAGGCTCAAGGAGGAGACTGGTGGTTTGGGGATGTGGGGGGACGCCCCAGAAAGGAGCTGGGGCTGGGGGGCCAGCCCCCCGGGTTTCTTCTCCCTGCCAGCCTCCTTGCCTCCCCAGCCCCGAGGCCTCTGCAGTGAACTGCTGCTCAGACACGGCCCAAAGAAGCAGAATGGGGGAGAGGGGTTGATTTTCCAGAATCCTGCAATGTTTGGAAAGGGCCAGGATGGCCAGCTGGGGACCACTCACCGACAGTCTCCTGCCAGGGAGTAATTAGCTTTCCTTCTCCAGTAGAATGGCTGGGCCTCGACTCCCACCTGTCTAAAACAGAGCTGGTCCCAGCAACCCTGTGGCCTCTCAACAATAAGGAACCCTTTGAGCTGGTTCTCCAGTGTCCTGGCCATGCATGGGTATGGAGGGTTCCATGCCAACCCCTCAGTGGCTGGTGCCACAGGAGAGCACAAGTGCCACAGCTGGAGATGCCAGCCCTGCCCAGTGCGAAGCAGAGACCACAGTTCGGGCTGGGGCAGAGGCTCTGAGGAGGCAAGAGGAGGCTACCGCCCTGGAGCGCTCAGGCTCCTCCCCCACCCCGGAGCAAAGAAGCATCACAGAGAAGCTTCTATCCTGGAGAGAGGACCTCGTAGCCCAAGTACCCCGAGCCCCTGAGGGACAGCAACTGGGCAGCAGGGGAACAGGGGTGCCGGTCACATTAGGCACATAAGCACCCGTCCAAGCCAGGCACAGACCAGAGCCACCTCGAGAAACCAATAAGCTGGTGTAAGAGACAAGACCACTCCCCCAACACAGTGGACCCCGAGATGCAGAGGACAGGGACAAGGCGCCCATGGCCCCACAGGGATGGTCTGACTTCACAGAGGCTGGTGTGGCGTGGCCAGGTGGGGAAGACGCTGAAAGGAGACCAATCCCAGGAGTTCCTGGGATCCCCAGGACCCAAACACACTGGAGCCTAGCTGTCAGGCGAGCACCTGCCTGGAGCTGGGGTTCAGAGGCGTGGAGTGGGGAGCACCGCACTGTCAGGGGAGAGGCTGGCGCTGGCCTCTCTCATCATTAATTTCTGGGGAAGCATCAGCTGTCAGCAGGCAGCATCCTCCAGTCCAAATCACAGAATTTGAATTCTTAATTTCTCCTAATCCATCAGTGAGCCTGTGTCCTGCTCTAATATTAGCAGAGCTAGCGAGGCTGAAAGCGGCTTGCACACCCCCACCCCCGCCAGCGGGGCTGGCCTGGGTCTCAGGGAAGGCAGGAAAGCCACATAGGAAAGCAGGGGACAAAGGACAGGCATCCAGGAAGAGCTGGAGAGATCAGAGCGGACACCTGCCTGGAGGTGGAGGCGGAGGCCCTAGGGGTGTCTGGGACCAGGGCCTGTGCCCCATCTGGATGGAGAGTCCCCACCAGGAAGCCCTCCCACTTTCTCCCCAGCAGTGTCATCTGTGCCCTCGGGCAGGAGCACTGTCCTCCAGCCACTAGGGCCCCGCTGGAGATGGACAGTTGGGACAGCACTCATCCTGGGGCCCTCTGTCTGCTTCCCGCTTTCTTCCTGCACGGACCAGCAGGGTGGGAACCATGGACACCTGCATCCGGCCGGCCTGGCAGAGCTGGGTCTCGGGGCTGTGTGTCAGCTCCAAAGCCAAGCTCTAGACAGCAACTCTAGCACCTTGCTGGAGAGCTGGGGTGGTGTGACGCAGTCCCTGTCCTCGGGGAATCACAGCCATCCAGGCTGAAGGACACTGCAGGACCCTGGTCCAGGACCGCAGGTCCCTCTAGCCATCTTCTGAGTGATGTCCACAGCCACGCTCCTGTTCCTCCACTAGCTCTTGGGCCCCTACTTGCCTTGCCTTCCCCCAGAACCCACTCTCTGGGCCCCCAGGTCAGCGGCCCAGGTCACCCAAGGCCTAGCTGGAGCCATCCTCCATCCTGTGGCCTGGGTTTCCCTGATCCCTGTCTCTGTGTGACTGGGCTGCCTCCCCAGTGGGCACAACCAGGCACCATGCCATGTCCTGGGCCGGCTCTGCCCCATGAGTGTGCAGTGAATGTTTGTG